>JAMKCH010017817.1:0-23181 GCA_023653785.1 Ophioderma brevispina
ATACAAACATTACAGAACGTGAAAAAGGCGACACGTTATGATTCGCGGCCCATTGTCTGGTATATTCTTTAGTCCTTTTGTCCTGTAAACTTCTTAAAACGTATAGGCGTTCTATATACAGCCAATAGGAAACTTGTATCCTAAAAAATCACATTATGTTGATTACACCCCGGGTGCCGAAATACCCGACTCCCGAAGTTCCCTCCTCTCAACACTGTGAAGTAACGGAGAATTCGTGCAGCATTGCGGAGAAGTGAAGTGAAGTGGAAATAAGCGTGCTTTGATGTGTAGCGACGTGTTACCAATATTTTCGTGATTTTAGGACAAACTCATAAAAATCAGGGCTTTTGGCATTTAGGAACAACGTATGTATGTAATATTCGACTAAAGTACGAGCTGTAAAAGCCAAAAAGCACCCACTAGGACCCCATGAAGAAGAGAGTCCCAGCGTTCGTTTAGATAGGTAGCCGATTCAGAACAATTGTAGGGCCGATTCGTTAGAGCATGTATACATATGGCTCCATTGTAAAGGTCCCATTTATTGATTAGGAGGGCTATTATTAGGCCGGTTGCAACAGGGCTTTAGGGTTGGGGTTATAGTGGCCTATAGGACCTAGGTTAGATTAGGGTTAGGAATTAGGTTTGGTTATTTGGAGTCCGGTTGATTGGGATTATACCTATGTGATTTTTTCTTATTGACAAATAGGGGGTTATGGATTTAGTTTTTTTCGAGGGGGAGGGGTTCATGTTAAATTTATCCATTCAGTTAAAACAAGCACCTATCTGCATGCATATCAGCAGTAAATTATAATCATCTGATGTGTAATACAATGTGTGTGGGGAATGGGTTGGAAAATATAGGCCCCTACGAGTCCAGTAGGGGGTTTTGCAAATTGAGGGCCTATGAAACTTTAAATTGGGGTTATGCCATTTTCCAAACACATCTTTCAATGTCTCCGGCCCCCTCATTGTAAATAAATGAACGGGCTCTTAAAATTATTAGTTTAAAAGTTAATCTTCGCAGTGTACGAGCTGAGTCAATGAACACTTATTCGTTGTCATCCTGTGTGCCGCACAAGGCCAATTGACATATAAGAAACTTAGTGTTACATCCACAACGCACGCTGTAAGAAAGAATCACTCTGTGCCGAATACTGGGCTAACCCATGACCTCCTATACATTGGATAGAGGCTGCCGCACCAGTTGAATGGTCGCCCAGTGAAACAACAGAAGATGGTTTTGACCTATTCATATGGGGAAACAATGCATACAACTGCTGGTGAACATACTCCACACATGTTCTATTGTTGGACAAAGGTGTAGGCCTATGCATTGTTTCCCGCCATATTGTATAGGTCAAATAACCAACTTCCTGATTGTTTCAATCGGCGACTTGACCCGCTATCCATGTGCAGTGGGCTAACCGATCGTTTCGGCAAGTAACCCTGCCGTCGGCAGGTTAATGACGTAGCCCGCATTTTCGGCATGAATATTTGCCGAAAACGGGCATTTCTGCCAAAAAGATATCCCTGCCGTACGGCAGGTCACTGTCAAAACACCGGGCATTTCGGCATAGCCCGGTATTTCGGCGCAGCACTATTCCTATCACGGCAGGATCGGTATATATTAACTGAAATTGTGGAAATAAGCTTTTCTCAAAAGATAGATGTCTATAGAAAAACAAACAGATGGTGCTAGAATCACGAAAGCACCATTTAAGAAAAAATAAAGTGGATTTTGATCTGCTCTTTCACCCAAGATGCATTGGAAACACGGGGTTAACACTTTGTTGTGATGTTAATAAAAAACAGATATCAGACGAATGAGCGCCGCCAAATCTTGAATTTTATGTGGGTTTCTTTAGAATTTAAAGACACACGAGTTCCTTTTACAGGTGATAGGAATAGTCTGCGACGAAATACCGGGCTATGCGAAATGCCCGGTGTGCGACAGAGACTTGCGTACGGCATGGGATATCTGCAGAAGAAATGCGACGGTGGTTTCGGCAAAATATTCATGCCCGAAAATGCGGGGCACGTCAGTACCCTGCCGTACGGCATCAGTTGTTGGTGATTGAATGAAAAAGAGTCAAATAGACCACTTTTATCTTCTTAACGTGCATTCGTGATTATAACACAATTGTTTGTTTTCTATAGATATTCTTATCTTTGAGGAAAAGCTTAGTTCCAAATTTCAGTTAATATATACCGATCCTGCCGTTTGTCGTTAAAAGCAAAACGCAAATGCTTCTATCACAGAGTGCTGTCATTTCTGTCCATGACGGATAGAAAATACAAAATCGTGAATTTCTTACAGATACGGTCGAATTTGCATGTAAGGTTAGGTCAGGGGTTCTCAATTGGCGGCCCGCGGGCCAAATCCGGTCCCCCAATCATTGATTTTTGGCCCTCGACTTGCTCTAAAATATAAAGGGAAACATAAGAATTTCAAGTGTATTTGGCCCTCAAGTAGAGACCTTTCAAAAATCTCAATTTTGCTTTCGATAAGTCGAGGGAACGAGAATGTATAGCTCAAGAAATGCCCCTTTAATTAAATTAAAAGCCATAAATATTATTTGTGTCGAAGCCAACCAAAGTCTAAAAACCTAATGTGGATCATGCGTTTTGCCCCTCAGATATCTTTTATTATATGGAAAGTGAATTAAACATTTAGAGGCAGGACTAAATGCAGTATTTCAAATTCTGCTATCATGTATATCGGATGATATCGAAAGCAGAAGCGCTGCATTTCTCAGACGGGTAGACTTTGTTTTTCTTGGATTTTCTGATATTTTTCATTTAAGAAAATAATAAAAACACGAAAAAAAGGTCAGACAAAATATACTTTATTGAGTTTCACGGTGAGAGAGAATTCATAACATTTTTCATTAATGCGCGTGGGAGCTTTTGAGAGAAGTAATTTAATTAATATGTCCTCACTTCAACTGGTAATCGTAAAATGGCGACTGCGTGTATTTCTTAATCAACACTCGTCCCGTGTATTTCGAGGGAAAATGTTTTGATTCAAATGCCAAATGCATTTTGTTCAATATAGAATTTCCGTATACCCCATTTATCTAAAGTTGAACACTTATTAACGCCATCGCGCTTCCCCGAGGATCTTGGCCAGACTCTATGTCTTTCCCTCTTTGTTGAGGGGAGGGGAGGGAGTTTGGGAACAACACTCACGCTTATATTTTGAAATATGCATACTGATGAAACAAAAATTCAAATTCGTGTACACAAAATTGTCAATTCCTTGTAGGGGCAAGGTCTTCAGACATTTTATACAGAAACTTAAATACCAAGATATAGGCACATATTTCCGCACCCCCCAATAAATCCTGCGTATATATTTTTGGAATAAAAAAAAACCGTATAGTACTGAATCCTATAGTCCTACTGTGAGTAATTCCAACAAAATTGACTTAACTCAAAATGTTACACCATAGGCTTCATCATACTCTAGCTTTACTGCCTTTGCATTGTTGTTCAGCCTTTCAAAATCTTGACTACAGTGCTCGTTTACTGCATGCAACGCAATGCAGTGTTGCAACAAGTTTTTAATAATTTTTGAATATTTTTGTATATTCATTTCTCCATAGGCCACTGTGTTGATTGTCCGGATCCAACAATTAAAACTGAAATCGCTCGAGTTTGAAGTTTCATAATAAAATACAGGGTGACCCAATAATAACTTTACCCAAAATGAAATAAAGTGATATTTTTCCACTTTTTTAAAATTTGATTTGAAAAGCGCGGTTGCCAAAACAATATGTGTACTTATCATTCCATCATGAAATGCCCATGGACAAGTCTTCAGTTGTGCTAAATACCAGTTTTCGGTCTGTGTCAGGGCAAGGAGGGGGGGTAGGACACGATCTGCTCGATTTGGGCATTGGGGGATTTCCATGCCTAAGAAAACTGACGCTCCGTGGACAAGTCTGTTTTGCTGACTTATTGTTCAGTGGACCATATCTTGAGAACCACTCAACCAAAATGAACATTTTTTTTCAGGCAGGATGCTCCATTACCCATTCTTTATGATAAAATAAAATCCACAGATATCAAATTAAAAAAGTGGAAAAATATCACTTTCATTTTGGGTAAAGTTATTATTTTGCTTTTTTCTTTGAGCTGTTCGTTAATTAGGCGATCAGCAGTGAGTAGTAAAAATCTCACCTTGTTGTAAAATGAGGGTGCCCTTCCCATCAAGTCTCTGAATGTCTCTTTAATTCAAACGCAAACGGTCATAATCACTGAAACCTCCCAGGACTTTTCGTGATGCTAAAGCTCATGGTAATCATGGTAATCGACACTCGAAGTTACAATTAATTGATGTCTTTGTTTTTTGTTTTGACCGTTTTTTGTGGTTCGTTTTGTCTGTCTTGTGTGATCTGTTTTTCTTGTGTAAAAAAAACTCTTGTGAAGGGATTCTCATTGTCATGATTGTATTGTTAAAAAACAATAACAAAGATACAATTCATAGACGGCAGAAAAAGTAACGCGAATTTAAGAAAAAGAATTGTAAGATAATATGGCACTATTTAATTAAGTCTAACATGTCGTTAAGTAGTTGTTTGGTGCTAAACATAAATTAAGGAATGCGCCATCTACAACGTATGCAGTACATGCGTCTTTTAACATTTGATATTTTAATTGATTCTTAATGAGACGCGGTGTTGAGCCCCCCGAGACTATAACCGAAGGATGAGATATATCTTGTTTCAACTAAAGATTACCCAGTTTGTCGTAACATCATCACTCTGGCGCTAATGAATGTCTCAAATCCTGTGTGAATTGTTATCACAAGTTCAAATCTTAACTCATGCCAGTAGCCAGACATAATCCCAGGAATGAGGAATCATCGCCACAATGATTTCGAAATATTATATCCCATATTTATAATATAGTGTGGGAATTACACCATAGATATAGGGCATAGTAGTGTGTGACGGTTGTAAATGGACAGGGTTTCTTTGGAGTTGCAAATGGGCGAGTTGAATTGCGAACGAGCGAGTCACGGTGGTTGTGGTTCCTAATAGAGGTCTTCCACCTTTCGGATTAGCGGCCATCTTGCCGGGAATGGCAAAGTCCATTCCAAATTTCTGGAGACTTTCTAAATCTAAAGAACGACATGCATGTTGGATATGTATGCATAAAAGTATGGGTCACACTTTGAATAGCACAAGTACTTTGAGGTCGGGTATTAAATTGATCTGAATGACGAATACTACGGGAAGTAACACCTTTTGTTATAGGTTATGCATGAGTGAGGTGAAAGACCTCTATTATGATCCTGGTGATGATGATGACGATGATCGTCCTCATCGTCATCATTCTCCCCTCCTCCAGATCCTCCTCCTCATCCAGATCCTCCTCTTTCTCCTCAGACGCTGATCCTGCTGCATAACTCTTTGCCAAATATGTCTTTACTCGCCAATATAAAACTTTGAAATTACTACAACGCCAGTGATTTTTCGTGGGTTTTGGTATGCGGAAGTTCTCACATCTTTACTGTACGGGAATGTCAAGAGTAATTACGCTCAAGACTTACTCGTGCTGGGGATGTCATGGCTTGATTGGTCTGAACAGGTACCGTGTCAGATTATTAAATTGAAACTTTTTGTGTTCATGTAATACGATGTCATTATTGTATCATGAAGTGCACACTGTAACCATGGTAATCTTGATACTGTCACCCGAAGATATGTTTTATTTCAAGATAAAAAAAGGTTGATACCCTGGGTTGTATCCCTTGCATGATGATGAAACCGAGGATGAGACATATACCTGCACAACGTTGGTTCAAATAGACCGATCAGCTTATCTAAATTAGTGGGAAAATTGGAATGATATTGGACAAAAAAGAACCCGACATCGATAAAAGATTACCCAACTCGCAAAATGCATAAGGTATGGGCGAATTTTAACCAAAGGTAGTTAAATATTTCGAGTTGAGTTGAGTTGCGGCAGAAAGTGATCGATATATATCGGTACTGCAAAGAACAGTGTATAGCGAGTACTGCATGACCTCTACACATGGATAGCGGGTCTGAGTCGCCGATTGAAACAACAGGAAGTTGTTTTTTGCCGTTCTCAATGTGGCGGGAAATAATGCATACACCTGCTGGTGCACATATTCCACACAGATGTTCTTTTGTCACACAAAATTCCTTTAATTTGGACAATAAAGTGAAGCCATATTAAGAAGGGCAAAATGCAACTTCCTGTGGTTTCAATCGGCGACTATTCAACGGTGTGGCAGCCAGCTATCCATGTGTAGAGGTCAGTGATAGCGAGGTATGAACGGAATATAGGTGCGTTGATACTTTACAGCATCTGCGTTGCGGTGCCGATATATCGATCACTTTCATGTCGCAACACCCCGATGCACCGCAAATCCCATTAAAATGAATTTAACTTCACTGTGGTCCCGCATTGCGGTATTCTGGGAAGAGAATGCAATTCTGCAACCGTATCTCACCGCAACGCAGATGCGGTAAAGTATGAATAGCGATGTTGCGGCTCCCGTCGTACGGTACTACAATAGGCTTCTTTTGAGGCGCAGCAGCTAACTTGAAAAGAAGCCTATTGTATGAGTACCGTACGACGGGAGCCGCAGCATCGCTACTGGACCTGAAAAGGGACACACTGGCATGAAAAATAGACGTAATGAAATGGACCCTCACTCCACAAATTTGAAAACAATTTGGATGTTTACATTCTGTAATAAAAATTCCTTCTAAAAAGGAAAGGGCGTGTCAAGGGGAAATAGCCATGTAAAAGGTATGCTAAGGGATTAGTAAGATGACATTTTGTGGGAGTTTTTGCAAGTTGACTTATGTGATTTTTTGGACACACTTAGCCGAGGTATACATGAACGTAAATAATTTAACACAGAGTGAATAGAGGGTTCATATCCCTCTATTACATTTACGATTTTTAAAGGAAAAAATGCGACTAATCAAAATACAACATAATACACTTTATTCGGGAAAACAATCAACGCTATACTTATCCACCACAAGGTTGACCACTGCAGACTCGCCAGCAGAACTGGAAGAAGCAAATCCGGATATTTTGCATGCCGACGGACGTAAAGTGTGTTATAGGATTCGGCACACGTACCAACGTGATCGCTAACATTTTGTTTTAAATAATTATATTAAAGCCCTTTAAAAAATGTAAAGCTCCCACTTTCAGCAACATTGTCACCCAATGACTTCATATTATTTTCTTAAATTTTACCTCTGTCCCACAAAGACTTAAATGTGTCAAAATTTTAAAATGTTCACCCACGCCATTGCACTATTTCAATTCATATACAAACTTAGAACATTCGTTACTTCATGACATATTACATATCATTACACCGTATTTACTCGTAAATATCACATTCTATTAAAAAGTGTGCGCATAGGTAAAAGGTCACACACAGCGGAAATGCACTAGTACTACTAACATGAGATCTGTCTGTCCGACTATGCGTTTTGAAGCCCCTTGACCTATGGACCTGATGTTTGACATGCAGGTAGAAAACAACAGCCTGAGGTTTTTTATCACGGTTTCAGGGTGACACAAAAAATCAAGTCATCTAGAGTTTAATTTGCGTAAAAATGCCGTATAACCGCAAAACTTAAATAAAGGTGGCTGATCCAATCAAATCCAGCCATTCATGTTTCCTAAAAAATGTAAGAACCTTATTATTAAAGGTTGCTGATCCAATCAAAATCCTACCACTAATGTTTCCTCGAGGCCTCACTTACATAAAAGCAATTAAATCAATCCAACCTTTGGATAGTGAAAGATTTTGAAAACATTTTTATTCATAACATCAAAATGAAAACATTCTTAAATGGGCATTCGTGATCCACAGCATAGTCCCCTTGATTTACCTAAAAGAAATTAATAATTATTTTAAAGAAAGATAATTTTTATATCATCTGAACCGTTGACTCAAGCATGACAAAATAAAGCAATATATCATCTTACTAATACCTTCACATACCAATTACATGGATATTTCTTCTTGACCCGCCCTTTCCTTTTTAAAGGAATGTTTATTTATTATTATTGATATCGCCCACGACTTGCTACATGTGGTGCCCAACGTTTAAGCATCCGTTCATTCAATGCACTCATAACGATTTAAAGACGCTGTTAACCAGCAAATCACTGTAAATTTCTCAGGAACCTTCGCTGATATTGCCCTGAGTACATATCCATATGACGTAAAATTGCACAACATTTCATAAACTATCACACATGTAGATTTTAGAGGATCTAATCGGCACGAATATTTTCTGCAACACTGCTCACTATGAAAACTTCGCCGTTGAAGCTATGTGATATTTCGTTCACTGATCAGCTAAATCCTTCAGTCCTTGAAAACGTATGGACTTATCCGCAATGTTTGTTAGTTATGAATGAGGGCCGGGGACCCAGGCTACAAACATAATTAATGAGCACTATATAGCGTGCCGTGTGTAAGACATCTTCCGATCGGGGCTTCTTCAACCAGGGTGGCATGCAGTAACAGTCAAAATTCCGAAGGGTTGAATCTATGCATAATGGAAAACGCCACAAGTTTATTACAACCAATGCAAGTCAAATATGGTACGAGTATAAAGGTTAAACCTTCAGAATTTGCCATAAAAAATGTCGGCTTATGATAAAATGTTTGAAAGATGATTAGAAGGAAATAAGTTCGAAATATTACTTGTCAAACTGTAGCGATCAAAGGCCGAAGAGAGAAAAACTAGATACGGAACGATGCAGTAAATCCTCTGAAACTTCACTCATCATTCCGATTTTGATGCGGAAAGTAGCCATCAATGATAGAATGGTTTAATTGCTACACCTATTCTTACAATTGCACATGTGGGGAAATTTATGCAGCTTCTACACATGTAAATACAAATTTCCAATGATTCAACAACCTGTCTGTTTCTCAAATATCCTGACGTCACGCAACGTCATTTAATGAGCAGCCCTCAATCGGCGAAATGTCCTACACAGTTTTCTAAGTGCTGCTATTTGAAAAGTAGGTCAAAACCCAAGCGAATAGAGCGGGTAGCCCGCAGGCTACCCCGCCCAAAAACAGCAAGAGTTGCAGGAGATTCCTGCACGGAAAACCAGGGTGTTGATTTGGCTGAATTGCATTACAGTGTGCAGGTGTGGCAGGAGATATAGTCCTCTGGGCTCACAGTCCGGGAACAATGGTGAACAATAGGGCAATCGATTCAGTTGACTCTTCGCGCAACACTCACGCTTTATTCCGTTGTCGTCTATGGAGCCCCGGACTATGATACCTACCGGACAGTGATTACTTTCACACAAGTGTAGAAGTAACCATTGTCCGGCGTACTCATAGTCCGGGAACAATGGTGAACAATAGGGTAATCGATTCAGTTGACTCTTTACGCAACATTAGTTTCACGCTTTATTCCGTTACCGTCTATGGAGCCCCGGACTTAGGCCCCCGCCGGACTATATCTGCTTTCACACCGGGACAGTGTTTACGAAAAAAAACTGTATCGCGGTACCGTAATGGGATTTGCAGAGAATTGCGTATAGTAGAGTTACGACAGAAACGGGATCTTCGGGCTGGTCCTCTCCTCTACTAAGTTGCGTTGACTTGTGGCATGAAGTGGCACAGTGCGCAAGTGTGAGATTTTGACCACCGTTCATGGTCCTGGAGCATAGGTTGTGGCAGTGGCGTAACCAGCTTTTTTTCGGGGGGAAGCACATGTATTTTCAGGGGGGCAAGCATATATTAAAATTTGTTAGTATAGTATATGGCCTATGTAAATCACTAATTTTTCAGGGGGCAAGAGGGGGGCAAGATTCCCCACAGGGGGGAAGCTGCCCCCTGCCCCCCCCCCTGGTTACGCCACTGGGTTGTGGCAACCGTTCCAGAGCGGAGCTATTCATTATATTAAGTGCTGACCACAATATAGCAGTAGCGATTTATTCCGTAAATGTTATCAAGGATTAGAATTGTAAATCTGGCACTCCAATCCTCGCTGGTCTCGTGGTTAGGTAGCTGACCTAATGATACAGTAGTCTCAGGTTCGAATCTCGCCACTGCTTCTTTTAAGTTTTCATTATTTTCCAGGTTAGAGGGAAAATTAATTCTAAGTCCAAGAAAGATAAGAAAAATCAATAGCTGCGCTTTGAGGTTAGTGAGGGAGACCTGTTCCTGGAGCATGGGTGGTGGTCAAAAACTACCGCGTGCGGAATAGTGCAACGAGGTATGAAAAAACGCGGGCTTTCCCATGATGCATCTGGGCCTATCTGGGGATGCATTACATTGTGAATCGGTCGAGGTAAAAATAATATTACTTCTAACTTAACAACCCCCTAATCGTTTATGTGTTGTGAAGAACATAATTAACACAGTTTTCTCAAAGTAAATCGAATGCGGAGTAAGAACAGATGGGTCGTACTCAAATCCGGTCCGGTCTGGAATAAGACGTTTTTGAAGAAGCTATCTCTGTGTCTCAGGTGCCTCAATAGAAGTGAAAACTAACATGTTTTGCTTCCTTGCTCCGCGTATTTGAACAAGATACTTGAGTGTAATGTTCCAGTAGAGTGTCGTGTATATTTAGACACAAACCGCGATGGGTTTCTGGTCACTCACGTCTTGCTTATCAATGAGATGATATGATGTAGACATGACTGTGAGCATGTTGAGAAGACACGATCACATCACGAAGACAGAAAAGTCACGTGTCTTTGTGGTTAATTATCGTGTTAAGATTCAATTGTGTTCTTGTGTGTTTTTTTTTTCACAACTGTGCATGGTCAAACCATGGACTAGGTCCATGGTCAAACATTATAACCCTAGTACTGGAGTTACGCTTAATCCTTATCCCTAAAGCCTTCACTGAACCATAGCGCACCGCCCGACTTTTGAGGAAAAAATGCATGTGTATGTTGTTTTCAGTTTGTGGAACTTTACATCAACATGCAATAACAACATTAACGCAAAAACTCAAATTCGACGGAATTTGATACTTCATGTTTTACATTTTAAAAAAAATATTGATAGTGGCTGTAAGGATTAGCTCTAATAATATACATATGGGTGGTGATGATCGTCACCATGTCAACATATACGGAATAAACCGTGACCTTGTATAGACGAGGCTATAGGCTATATGGCTGAAATATTTGATGCGTGCATGTAGGCAATGGAGAACACAATTTACACTCAGTCACATTAACAGGGACTTTCACTGTAAAAAAATCTGTACATCCAAAAGAACATGGAACCACATAATTCTGCATCTCAGTCGAAATGTTATTATTAAAACCTCTGCGAATTACTTTAATGACCGTGTTTACCCTTTCCCAATTTAGCTCAATTTCAGCTATAATTTGCCGCAGTCGTAAATATATCAACACATTAGTACACTTTGTACTTCTTTTAACGGCTGCTTTCAACTCAACTTACTAGATTTTGTACTAAGCTATATGAAGTCAGTGACTTTCAGGATGGCTTCCGGTCATTTGCGAAGTCATTTTTGGACTCATTAAAATGCATTTTTCATGTTCATTTGGAATGTAAAATGTAGGCCTATAATTTTGCATTTTTCAATAAAAATGAACATTTTAATTTTTGAGGTAGTGAACTACTTTTGTTGTCTGCAGGATCTAAAGCGTTATGGGGGCTCGTATGGTGAAATTCAGTGGGTGCTTTCAGATACAGAAACATACAATTTTTGTTCACAGAGTAAACCCATACAAAGTATATTTCTAAAGAGAAGAAATTACAAAGATTTCAAAAATGTAATAAAAGTGTAATTAACACATTCATTACGCAAATTAGCTCATTAAATATGCAAATTAGCTCATTAAACATGCAAATTAGGTCAAACATTTGAAAAAGTAACCTCCTGGTCCAGACACTACTTGTTTAAGTGTATTAGCACATGTTATGATAGAACATGTTAAATAAGAAGGTATATAGGGTCTTCCTTATCATTGTATGAGGAATTTTGTCAAAATTATGTTATTAGCATGTAAAATCTGTCTTTTTTGGAGGAAAAAACAGAAAGAAAAAAGAATTTGTGTGAATAACTTTACTGATGAGCCATGTATTGAAAAATTCCAACATAGGATTATCACCTTCATACAAAATTGTGTGAAATTTGAAGCAATTCTGATGAATTCTTTTTATAATTTTTTGTCCAAAAATATTTTGTGAAAACGTCCATTTTTGGTAAATTATCTAAAACGATTAAATTTTATTTTTTTTAAAATCAATTTTATCAAATTTTTACTTTTAGTAATTTCTTATTTGAGAGAGAGAAGAAATTTGTATCAATTGTAAACAAATTATTTTAGTCAAGAAATTTAAGTAATTGCTCTAAAATTAGTTTTTTAAAGAAAAGTGCTAAATACCACCCCTTGAAAATTAATAAAATACATTATAAATATCGCACTTTCAAATAAAAACCAATAAAATAAATAAGAATGAGTACATTTTTGCAATGTCTGTGTCACTTTGATCAGCTGTAAAATCTAAACCGAAGGTCGGATTGTAACCAAACAAAAAGTAATTTAAAGCTTTTAATATTGGTAAATCACATTTATGGAGACATAATATTCTATTCACCATACGGGCCTCCTTAAATTAGGTGTTTGTAAAGGTTACACAGTCAAAAGAACATGAGACCTATTATGTTCTTTGACACTAGTCGTCTGGCGGCGAGCCTAATTTGATGGGTTAAGGGATGTTGTTTAAAGTGAAACTCTAAAAATAGGCATTCATTAACAACTATACGTTCAACTCCAAATTGAAGCAATTAAAGATCTTTGATGTTTCATACGCTAATGGCTATGTTTAAAATTGAAGCATACAAGAAGAGCTATCCATGATGTGAAATGTAGTGTATTCACCATGTTCAAACAAACGCTTGAGCAGCAAAGCCACGAATAATTAAGGAATTAATCAAGGCCACGGCAGGCGCGTTCTTCATGGTTGGGTGGGTGTGGTGTGACAGTTACGTAATTTACGTTGAACTGCCCTGTCCATAATTCTGCTTTGAACCATCAACTAATGGATAAATGACTAAATAGATGCACCATATTGACGACTTTATTCTACCATAGATGTAGTAAACATTGAGAATCTGTCAAAATAGTCCAATGATTTTATGATTTGACGTAACACAAGTTGCAAAAGAAACAATTTTGGTGTTATACTGTGAAATTGTTCAAAAATAATAGGCATTTATTAAAAGTTTACTAAAATCAACCTTGTAGAACATGTAGAAATAAGGAGGTAAGAAGGACATGAAGGAGATATGGTGAAAGCCCTCGATGATTTTGGTGTACGTTGCCTGACTCGTGTGATACAGGCTGTGGCGGGACAAGAAAATCCCGGATGAGTGGAAGGAGTCAGTAATGGTACCGATATTTAAGGAAGCATTCATGACGTGGAAAATATAGAGGGATAAAGCTGCTGTCACATTGTATGAAAATCATGGAGGGGATCATTGATGCAAGAATAAGTAGAACGCCAGTTAGGGGAAGAGCAGCTTGGTTTCAGAAAGGATGTGGGTACGACTGACCCATTGTGCATCATCTGCAGGCATAATCGAGAGAAAGGGGGAGGTGCAGCAAAACAGGATGTGGACCTTCATAGACCTGGAGAAGGCTTTTGACAAGGTAGCAAGGAAGCTGATACGACCAGTACTTAGGCAGTATGGCGAGCCAGCCACCGGGCCAGCCAGAGGAGGCAGTATGGCGTGCCAGCCACCGGGCCAGTCAAAGGAGTCAGTATGGCGTGCCAGCTACCGGGCCAGCCAGAGGAGGCAGTATGGCGTGCCAGCCACCGGGCCAGCCAGAAGAGCTCATAGAGATGGTGATGGCCTTGTACAACCACAAGTATGAGGACATGCTTCGGAACAACAGAAGCCTTTGTCCACTAAGTCCACTGATATTCATTATCATCCTTGACTTCATCAGTAAGAAAAATCAGGGATGCAGAAAGAGGAGAAAAGCTGATATATGCAGATGACATTGCATTACATTCCAGCTCAGAGGATGAGTTAGGAAAGAAGGTGAGTGGCTGGTACCAAGAGCTCAGCAGTCATGGAATGAAGATGAGTACCAAGAAGACCGGAGTCATGTTAGTGTCAGCACTGGGTACCAACCAGTAGATGTAGATAGAAGTAGGGGGGAGGGTGCTGAAGCAGGTTGTTACTTTCAAGTATCTTGGAAGAGTGGAGGGCTGGAAAGGTAGATACAGGCTAGATTACAGAGTGCCAGTGGTGCTTGGCAAAAGGTGTGTGGAGTAGCCATGGACAAGCGTATGCTCTTGAAACTTTAAGAGCCTCATTTATAAGTGCAATGCATGCATGTGAGACCAGCATTAATATATGGTGCTGAAGCCTGGGCAGTGAAGAAAGTCCACATAAGAAAATTGGAAACAGCAGAGATGAAGTACCTCAGGGCTAATAGAGGGGTCTCCCTTTTTGACCACATGAGAAATTATGATATCAGGCAGGAGGTGGGTGTAATTGGAATATAGAGATATGTAATCGACGAACTGAGATATCCAAAAACATTTGAAAGCTGAGCTCACAACTAAATGCTTTTATTCACGGGAAATATAACTATGGCTCTGTATTTGAACAGGTTCATTTCCACATGTTCCAGTTTGACTAACGTTGAAATTTGACTGACTTCAATATTTGATTGACCCAAAACTTGTAGAAGTTGGAAGAATTAAGTCGCTTGTAGTGTTGACAAGAATTGGTTTTCACATATTCCAGTTCGACAAACTTGTTAAAGGTGGTTGTTCCGATTTATGTGTATTGTGTTCTCTACTTGATATGAGAGCCTGGCACTTGCACATACACCCCATCAAGTACCGTGGGAAACAAACTTGCGGTTTTGGTGGTAGACGCAATAATGCATGTTGCAAAGCCCTATTCAATACTGTGCTAATATTGATGGTTAACCACTAAACGGTGGTTTTTTGTTTATATCTTGGGATGAAATGGATTTGAGGGCTAAAATTTCAGGACGACAATGAGAAAAGCACGGCCTTTGTGAATTGAACAATATTTTCAGGCAGGATGCTCAATTACCCATTCTTTATGATAAAATAAAATCCACAGATATCAAATTAAAAAAAGTGGAAAAATATCACTTTCATTTTGGGTGAAGTTATTATTGGGTCACCCTTTATATTTTGCTTTTTTCTTTGAGCTGTTCGTTAATTAGGCGATCATGGCGATAGGCGGTGAGTAGTAAAAACCTCACCTTGTTGTAAAATGAGGATGCCCTTCCCATCAAGTCTCTCAATGTCTTGAATGTCTCTTTAAAGGCACTATCAGTGATTTGCTAAATTGCTAAATCAGACAATCGAAAAAATCATTAAAAATCAGATATTTGCATGTCTATAACAGGTATAACTATCCTAACAAGTGCTAAGACTGAAAGCAACATGTCCGTACGGACACTTAACTACAACATGTAAGTGAATGGGGATTCATATCTTCGAACACTAATGTTTGCTGGCTCTTCCCTTTTCTTTCTGTCACTTTTCAGTTGCAAAAAATCACTTACGGGATTTCTACAGACGTATCCTTCGCTTTTAAAGCTATTTATGCAAATTTCAAATATTTTGACTCTTTCGAGTGAATCACTGATAGTGTCTTTAATTCAAACGCAAACGGTCATAATCATAGAAACCTCCCAGCACCTTTTTACATTCGTGTTGCTAAAGCTCACGGTAATCATGGTAATCGACACTCGAAGTTACAATTCATTGATGTCTTTGTTGTTTGTTTTGACCGTTTTTTTTTTGTGGTTCGTTTTTGTCTGTCTTGTGTGATCTGTGTCTTCTTGTTTAAAAAAACTCTTGTGAAGGGATTCTCCTTGTCATGATTGTATTGTTATTGATAGAGGAAAAAAACAATAACAAAAGGTTACAATTCATAGACGGCAGAAAAAGTAACCTGAGTTTAAGAAAAAGAATTGTAAGATAATATGGTACTATTTAATTAAGTCTAACATGTCGTTAAGTAGTTGTTTGGTGCTAAACATAAATTCAGGAACGCACCATCAACAACGTATGCAGTATATGCGTCTTTTAACATTTGATATTTTAATTGATTCTTAATGAGACGCGGTGTTGAGCCTCCCGAGACTATAACCGAAGGATGAGATATATCTTGTTTCAACTAAAGATTACCCAGTTTGTCGTAACATCATCGCCATGGCGCTAATGAATGTCTCAAATCCTGTGTGGATTGTTATCAATAGTTCAAATCTTAACTCATGCCAGTAGCCAGAAATAATCCCAGGAATGAGGAAATCATCGCCACAATGATTTCGAAATATTATATCCCATATTTATAATATAGTGTTGGAATTACACCATAAATATAGGGCATATTAGTAGTGTGTGACGGTTGTAAATGGACAGGATTTCTTTGGAGTTAGAAATGGGCGAGTTGAATTGCGAGCGAGCGAGTCACGGTGGTGGTGGTTCCTAATAGAGGTGGGCTATACAGGGGGAGAAAAATGATGATATTTCAGATCATTTTGTCCTAACTCTTATTTGATGCAGCTTTATCTCCTGAGCATTTTGACACCAAATTTGTCAAAATCGGTCAAAAAATTAGAAGGTGCCGCCCATAAACGTGATTTAAGGGAGGGGGGGGGGTCTTAAGAGGGTCTGAAAATGATAAATTTGTCAATTACTGTAATTACATATGACATTTTAGCCATTTTGGTATCTAACCATATGTATTTGAGGTCAAAGAATCCATTTAAAAATGTTCCAGCAGTGTCAAAGCTACCGTGTTCGTAAAAATTGCCATTTTTGGTTAAATTCAGCTATGAGGGCGCTTTTGCCATTAAAAGGTACATGCGCTTTCTTATTGCAATCATTGAAAACATCCTAAAGGTAATAATTGATAGTACCTACTCCAGAAATTTGAGCTCTTTAAACTGAACGGTTTCGCTGTGGCAGCCAGTTAATTGGAATACATTATTACGCAATTTTGTGCCATAGGTTTGTGTGTAGGTCAACGAACTTTTGCCCCATATGTTTTCAATAGAGACCTTGCCAAATTATAAAAAATTGGCACTGTGACCAAACGAAAAAGAGCTATGTGCTGAAAATTTCAAAATATACTTTAATACGCTTATCTTCAATTCTACACAGAAAAATATCTCAAAATGGGTACGGTTAGGGCGTGGCCAGCAAAGCGCCCTCGTGGCTTAATTTTACGTAAAATGGCTAATTTTATGAAAACAAAAAATCGAAATCTGACGAAATTCATCAAAATGGATTCCTTGACCTCAAAAACATAAAAAATTAACCCTAACATTGCTAAAATGTGGTATGTAATTCCAGTAATTGACACATTTATAATTTTCATACCCTCTTCAGACCCCCCCCCCCTCAAATTTGGATTTTTGGGCGGCATCTTCTCATTTTTTGGCCGATTTTGACAAAATTGGTGTCAAAATGCTCAGGGGATCAAGCTGCATCAAATAAGAGTTAGGACAAAATCATCTTAAACATCACCATTTTATAGCCCACCCCTATTCCTAATTATGATCCTGGTGATGATGCTTGATGATGACGATGATCGTCCTCATCGTCATCATCCTCCCCTCCTCCTCCTCCTTCTCCTCCAGATCCTCCTCCTCATCCAGATCCTCCTCTTTCTCCTCAGATGCGGATCCTGCTGCATAACTCTTTGCCAAATATGTCTTTACTCGCCAATATAAAACTTTGAAATTACTACAACGCCTAGTGATTTTTCGTGGGTTTGGTATGCGGATATAGATAATGTATAACCTAAGGAAGTTCCCACATCTTTACTGTACGGGAATGTCAAGGGTAATTACGCTCAAGACTTACTCGTGCTGGGGATGTCATTGGCTTGATTGGTCTGAACAGGTAGCGTGTCAGATTATTAAATTGATGAAACTTTTTGTGTTCATGTAATACGATGTCATTATTGTATCATGAAGTGCACACTGTAACCATGGTAATCTTGATACTGTCACCCGAAGATATGTTTTATTTCAAGATAAAAAAGGTTGATACCCTGGGTTGCATCCTTGCATAATGATGAAACCGAGGATGAGACCAGGCGGTGGCGGCCAAGCCTCATTCATTATAGCAATTCACCCAAAAATGTCAAAAGAAATTTCAGCAATACGGAGTGCAAACCACAAACCAATTTGGGTGCTTTGATGTGGGTCGGTCATGGGTATTCCCATGACCTAGATACGACCTCGTCCTCGTTCGTTATTAATACAAAAAAAATCAGAAATAACCCTTCCAGTGGAGTTGATTCTTCAACTCCAACGGTTTTGGAATAAGAAAATATTCCTTGACAACATATAAAAAAATCAGAATTTTTCGTCAAGATTTCGCTTTTACGTGTTAAACCAATGGCGACGTCTGAAATTGGGATTTCTTGGCCGCCCTCCGCTGGATGAGACATACCTGCACAACGTTGGTTCAAATAGACCGATCAGCATATCTAAATTAGTGGGAAAATTGGAATGATATTGGACAACAAAGAACCCGACATCGATAAAAAGATTACACAACTCGCAAAATGTGTAACGTTTGGGCAAATTTTAACTAAAGATAGTTAAATGTTGCGAGTTGAGTTGAGTTGCGGCAGAAAGTGATCGATATATCGGTACTGCAAAGCACAGTGTACAGGGAGGTATGAACGAATCTTTATAGGTGCGTTGATACTTTACCGCATCTGCGTTGCAGTGCCGATATATCGATAAGTTTCATGCCGCAACACCCCGATGCACCGCAAATCCAATTGAAATGAATGTAACTTCACTGTGGTCCCGCATTGCGGTATAACTGGGAAGAGACTGCAATTCTGCAACCGTATCTCACCGCAACGCGGATGCGGTTAAGTATGAATGGACCTGAAAAGGACATATCGGCATGAAAAAATATTCAGACGTAATGAAATGGACCCTCACTGAAATCACTCCACAAATTTGAAAAAAAATTTGGATGTTTACATTCTGTAAAAACATCACGAGTTACAGGAGATTAAAATCAAGGTGTTGATTTGGCTGAATTGCATTACAGTGCACAGGTGTGGCAGGAGAAATAGTCCTCTGGGCTCACAGTCCGGGAACAATGGTGAACAATAGGGCAATCGATTCAGTTGACTCTTCGCGCAACATTAGTTTCACGCTTTATTCCGTGTCGTCCGTCGTATGGAGCCCGGACTATGATTACCTGCCGGACTTGATTACTTTCACACCAGTTTCTATTCTCCTTTGTTTCTTCTTCTATCTAGAAAAAAACTGCATTTGCTCGCGTTACCGCAATGGGACTTTCAGATACTTCGCGTTTTAAACAGGTTTTTTGCGACAGAAACGGGAATCTTCGGCAATCGGGCAATTCCTCTTCTAAGTTGCGTTGACTGTGGCATAAAGTAGCATAGTGAAACAGGTATGAAAAATGCGGGCTTTCCATGATGCTCTGGGCCTATCTGGGATGCATTACAGTGGTTGATCGGTCGATGTAAAAATAATATTACTTTCTAACTAACACCCCCAAATCGTTTTTATATGTTTTGAAGAACATAATTAACACAGTTTTCTCAAGTAAATCGATGCGGAGTAAGAACAATGGGTCGACCCTCAAATCCGTCCGGTCTGGAAATAAGACGTTTTTTTGAAGAAGCTCTCTCTGTTCTCCAGGTGCCTCAATAGAAGTGAAAACTAACATGTTTGTGCTTCTTGTCTCCCCGTCGAAAACTCCACTTTTGCACCAGATACTTGAGTGTAATTTTCCAGTGGATGTCGTGTATATGTCAGAGACACAAACCGCGATGGTTTTTCTGGTCACTCACGTCTGCTTATCATGAGATGATTGATGTAGACATGACTTTAAGCATGTTGAGAAACGCGATCACACGACGACATTACTCACTTTCGTCAGAGAAAAGTCACGTGTCCTTGTGGTTAATGATCGGTTAAGATTCAATTGTGGTTCTTGTGTGTTTTTTTTTTCACACAACTTTGTCATGGTCCAAACATTGACCTACAACCATGGACTAGGTCCATGGTCACTGGAGTTACGCTTAAGCCTTGTCCCTAAAGCCCGGAACAACAGCGCACCCCGCCCTAACTTTTGGGGAAAATGCATGTGTATGTTGTTTTTCAGTTTATGGAACTTATAGCATCAACCTGCAATAACAACATTAAACGCATAAAACTCAATTCGACGGAATTTGATTACTCATGTTTTAATTAATACATTTTAATACAATCAATTGATGTGGCCTTTAAAGGATTAAGAATGCTCTATATAGCTCTAATAATGTACGTATGGGTGGTGATGAATCGTCACCATGTCAACATATACCAATAAACCGTGACCATGGTATAGACGGCGGCGATAGGCTATATGGCCTGAAATATATGATGCGTGCATTAGGCACAATGGAGAACACAATATAACACTCAGTCCCATTAACAGGGACTTCACTGTAAAAAATAACTCTGTACATCCAAAAGAACATGGAACCACATAATCTGCATCTCAGTCGAAATGTTTTATATCGGGGTCGCGTAGCGACAGTATATACTTTACTCAGGCCATTTTGGGGCCATTTTTTGTTCGCGGATGTCTGTAAATGTCGTGCAATTTCGGATTTTCGGTCGGTGAAAATGGTCACGTGCAAAGTACTGTCGTGCTGGTGTTTTTCCCCCTAGAATTGTTGGTGTAATTCTTTAGCTTAAAGTTTTTTGGGGTAAAAACGTTGTTTTTGTAAAATTTTGTTTTGTTTTATATCAATGGGAAAAGTTCGGGTTTGTTTACTACTGGATTTTGAAGTATGTACGAGACCAGCTATCACTGCTTTAAAAGTTGTATCGGAACACTGCGCTTTCTAGAGAGCGGATTTTTTAAAACAAATCGCGTATATGGTAGTGAAAATAAATGTTGCTAGCCAAAACGAAATTAGGACGGTTGATTTCCCCCGATTCCCCCCTGGGGGGGACGATTTGTAACGTAGGGTAGTTTGTGTAAGGGTACACTCGTTTGTAATAGCCGGATAGTTCGAGGTTACTCAAACTGGACACTCCATATTGCGCCCGGGCTATGTAATGACGTTTCAAGCTAAATAGCGGGGTGCCTGGAAGAGCTTTTGACAAATTAAACCAATGTATATCATTGACCCGCTATCCAGTGTAAAGGTCACTGCGCCCGAAGGATGAATCTCAGTCTATATTTTTTTTGTGGCATTTCCCCCCAATAATTAATGTTCGTGTTTTATAGCTGAATCTTTTTGATATGATAGATATTGACCTCTATCTCGTCCTACCTCTTCTTGAAAGCTTCTGAAGATCGGCAGTAGTTTTACGTGTTTACATTGAAAAATACTTCAGAATGCCGTTGGCGGTAAAACACTAGCGAAACATTACCGCTAATTGGCGCTTGAAAATTGTGTAGCTTTAGCCCCGCAATAGGCTTGCTCTTGTCGATTCTTGAAAATGGACCTGTTTGTCTGGGTTCGATTCCACTGTTGGGGCTATTTTTTTTTTTTTGGGGGGGGGTTATTTCTTGTTTAATTGGTTTTAGAATTATTGTTTGGGTGTAACAGAGAGTTTGTTTTTTGCACTATGACCATAACCAAAAGTCATACCTATAGGCCGAAAGCATAATAAAAGAAATTAACACTAGTAAAAATGAATAAAATAACAAATGGAATGAAATAAAGAAAAAGATCAGTACAAATTAAAAAAAATAAAGAAAACGAAAAATAATAATAAACAGATGAGAAAATAATAAGAAATAATTTAAAAATTAAAACCAAATCAAATCCGTGTACACTAGTCTTAGAATATCATTAAAATAAATTGTTAAAATAAAAAAGAAATAACATAATTACAGATATTTATATAGCGCCTTCCCCCAAAAGGAATAGAAATATATAATAAATAAATGGAACCAAATAAATTTTTAAAAATCAGTACAAAATAAAAATTAATAAAGAAAACAATAAAATGATAAAAAATAAAAGCCAAAATGGTAAGAAAATAAAAATAAACCGGAGGATAATCAAAAATATTTTTAAAATTAATAAAATCAAAGCCACAAAAATATTAATAATATAAATCGTTAAAATGAAAATAAACTTAAATAATTAACACTGAACACAATAACGATGACTAAATAAGTCAAATAAAACAAAGTAATAAACACAAATACAATTACAAAATTAAAAACCAAAAATTTTGAATAAATACATATATATTATAACTAAAAAATCGAAATGAAAAATATAATAGAAATAAAATCAACACTAAAATATTAATAAAGTAAATCGTTACAATAAAAATTTGAAATAAACAAATTAAAGATGAGGTAAAATAAAAACTAAATAATAAATAAGAAATGAACACATATACAATTACATAATTAAAAACAAAATAAACACTATGAATAAAAATATATCCATTATAAATTAAAAATCAAAATAAACAAAGAATATAATATAAATAAACAAAAACGAAAGGAATTGTTCGTGAATGAAATTGCATTATTGTAAACCCATGGCGTCATATTCCAAGCAATTGTCAACAGCTTAAATTCTGGACATCCATTCACCTTACAAACCTTGCATTTGTGTATATATCAGACCAAACTAGGGGCCACCATGCACCAACAGCTACAACAGCACCACTGTAGAATTCTCTTACCAGCACAGATTTTTTTCCAAGTGTCATCTGCATTTGGATCACCCCTACCAGATTTATGGGTTCAGCTCAGTCACTGGAGATTTTCCGGAGTCGCCTGAAGCCACCCACACTCCGCTAGCTAGCCACACAGACCTTCTTTTTACTTGCACACCAGTCTTTTGTTCCTGCACACTTTGTTGATCTTTGTTCCTGTGACCAAGCACCTTTTTCACCGAGTACAACAATACTCTACTACTGAGTGATGTAATGATTGGAAGATAGATGCGTCCAACTTATTCCAGTCAACAGTCAACCTAAAAAAACTTGCAAGTCGCCTGAACATGCAGCCACGGAATTACAATTAATCTTTGACATCAATTCAAACAATCTAAACAACTTGCAGGAACACGTCTGCTTCAATTCAACATACAAATTCCGGACAAATTCCAGCCAACCTCAGTTATC
>JAMKCH010017818.1:0-29724 GCA_023653785.1 Ophioderma brevispina
ACTATATATAGTTCGCAATGCAAAAAAAAATGAGAAGTCACGGCGCAGTGTTAATCAGATTACATAATGGATTGACTCTATTTCTAGAGAGTGATGATGCCAAACTTGTACATGCAGTTACATGGTAGATGTTCCTTTTAATAGAGGAAGCATGAATTTTAGCCGTGCCAACAACAGCATCACCTTGTTAAAGATAATGTTTTTAGCATTTTTAGCAAATTAAGGATGTGATTGTGTCCTTGGTCTCTTTAAATCATTGTGGGGGCGCTTTTCTAAAAATGTGCTGGTATGCTTTAAGCAAGCAAGAAACGGACGATTGCGGTCAAGCTCTTTCAGCAATTACAGCAAATACAGACACAAACCGATTTAGGTGCTTTGATGAACGTGGGTCGCATCGGTCATTTGGTCATTTTTTATCATTTTAATACAATGGCCCAATACAACCTCTTCCATCGTTGTTCATTCGATACGATATGTTTCATAGAAGTCCCAAGGATGCAAATGAGGTATTTGCCATTGACTCCCTCAAGCGTTGCTGCATAATGTCATGCAGCGAATGACGGAATCATTTGTAATGCATACTCCAGTGGCAGATGTAAGAGTCAAAAGTGTCAGCAGCGGCTGAAGGGGCCCCCTTAAATAATGCACGATTCCAGGGCCCCTTTTAGTCACCTAAAGTGGGACATTGTGTCACTTCGCGATACTAAAGGGCACCACCTTAAGCTGATGACAGGGCCCTTTCCTTAAAGCAATATTAGCACATTTTTGAAGAGAGCCCCAATTTCAAAAGTGATATTTTGGCCACAGTTACGTTGGTAATTGTCTAGGAAAACATACCTGCGAACGAGAATATAAGAAATGCGTAATTATCTAAAATAAGCGATTTGTAAGTAGAATTGGGATCACAGAATTGACTTAACGGCACAGCTGGAAATGCTACGTTATGTCCGCCATGATGAAATAGTGCCACTCGAGAAGAAACCTCTAAATTCCCGAACTTGCCCTGAACCAATAAACAACTAATGGAGGGTCGAGAACACATACATGGTGCTTATTTCCCCGCTTATATCCAAACATTGGAAGGCCGTTTTCCAAGCAGCCGTTGAAGTATTATCGGGATCCCGATAATAATATGTTAATTACAAAATCCTTGTTTGTTTGACACACAGGACATTTTCAAGATTTAACCATTCACAGGGTATGTTTACTAGCCAGTTCCAATGCAATCGTGTAAAAATCTAATTTTTTTTGATAAATGGGGCGCTCTTCAAAATGAGCTATTATTGTTTTAACCGCCACTGCACATACCGCATCATGGGACTTCTATGAACGTCTACCACTTATTCATGTTAATTACATAAAAGAAATCAGAAATAACGTTACAGTGTGGTGATTCTTCAGCTCCCACAGTCTTTGAATGAGAAAGTATTGCTTTATAACTAAATCAGAATTTTTAATTACATTTTGGTTTTACGTGGTTTAAACCAGTGGGACATATAAATTTGGGATTTCTTGGCTGTCACCACCAGTGACCACCTAGCATAATAGCTCACTTTTAACGGGCATCCCCCAATTTTTAAAATTTTTGAGATGTTTGCAGTCCGTGTATTGGTAATTTTATCGTTAAAATTAACCTGTGAACGCTAATGCTCAAAATTGTAGTTTATCATTTAAAAACAAGGGATTTTGTAATTGTATAAGTAGATTGTTATGGATTCCCAAGTTATATAATGGCACAGCTTTGGCAAATGCTAATTTCTGGGTGGTACTATGAAATTACGCTCCACCTCATGAAACTGACCTCCTAAACCTGTGTGAACTGACGAACTGCATTGTGAGGTAAGTAACGTAAATGATTGCTATTTCATGAATATTTTCCTTCTTTTCGCAACACAGAGAAAAATGTTAGCTTACTATTTCATAGACCTAGTTTACTAGCCATAATTGCAACTGTGCCAAAAATCTCAGGTTGTGAAAAGTGGGGATGCGTCTTACAAAAATGTGCTATTAGTATTATTGCTTTGGGGCAGGTCATGATCCACGTACAGCCCTTCCCCTCAACTTACCTCGAAAAAAGTTGAGGAATTTATTGGGGGGAGGGGGTGCGGATTTGCCAGAGAAGTTGACCATTCGCGATGTACCGACACTTGAATTGTACAATGATTTTTTTTCCGGCTCGTGCCGATCGCCCAGTTGCCCCCAAATATTTTTATCACTCGTCTCCCCATGCACCACAACCTTTAAAACAACCGGCTTTTACAAACAGTGGCAAACTCTAAATGGCCAAAGCGGACCTTCAACATGATAAAGCGTCACGGCCCTGTCCGAGGACTCTCGCGTGTTTAAAAAAAAAAAAAAACCAAAAAAAAACAATTATGTATGCAGGGCTACTCAGTAAGTAGTAAATACTGGTCTCCCTGAGACCCGACATAATTATAACAATAAATAGAAGTACCAGTTTAACATTATTATAGATACATAAAATGCAAACACAAAAATATATATATTTCAAACATAATGGAAAATGATTCAGACATAATATTGGTTTTGAATTCTGACAAGTTCATTAAAAGGAAGAGTTCTGCGGATGTCAAAAGGTAGAGCATTCCACTCTGAAGCAACCTCTATTAAGGGAAGTACGTTTGCCAGGCCCTAATATTCCACAAAGGAACAATTAGAGTATTACATGATTGACTGCGGGTACTCTTAGAGTGAACAGAGGATGTGAAAGTTAAATGAGAGAGAGATAAGAAGGGGGCATTATATTTCAGGCACTTGAAAACAAATATGAGGAGGGTGTCTGCTCCACCTTTCATTTAAATCACCATTTCAACCAGCTCTTTGAACATATCACAAATTGGGGTTGTGATATCCGCAGACAAGAGAACACGAGCAAGCTATTTTGAAGGAATATGAAGAAATTCTTGCTCAACGTTGCCGTTTGGACCAAATGGGACTGCGTAATCCAAAATGTGGAAGACCAAGCATTAGGAAGTAATTTGAGGGGGGGAAAGGTTTGGTGCAGGCAGATAAAATTTAACTCGCGAATTACACCAATTCGCTTAGAAAAAGTAGAAGGATATAATCAATATGATCACCACCATTGATAACGTTGGATCAAAGATGACTCCAAGGTACTTAAACTATCACCCTGTCAATATGTCATTTACAATGTAAGAGAAATGTTCTGAAAGTTGCGCAAGCGTGATTGGTGCCAAAATCTGAAATTGGTTTTGTTATATTGAGGGTAAGTTGTTGCCTCAAACCACTGTGCAATTTTTCAACAGATTATTTGTTAATTAGAGATTGCGAGGAATCTGGGTATGATGACCTGAAAAGTAGAGTGGTGTATCAGCATAACATGACACGTTGGGAATCGATTAAATTCTGGAAGTGGTTAACATAAATGGTTTGTGTCATATACTGGGGTACCCAAAAAGGTGATACGTGACAATTTTGTACTAGTGTAAACTTCAATTTCAAAACATTGTCTCTGGAGAATTCCTTCACCTACATGGCTTATTGTGGTCTTAAATTAAAGCTCATATTTCTTGGGTACTCATGCCATCTTGTTTCAGAAAATAGCAAGTCATTCTTTTTAGGCGTTTTAAACAAAAAGTGCCAACGGTGGATGCGGATTATGGGGGCGGGGGATGGGGGGGGCCTGTATAAGTCTATGGAGGATAGTGCTTTTTTTCAGCATACCGTTTTAATGTTGTAATTTTTATGTCATTTCTAAAGGTGCAACGAGCGATTTCAAATAACAGGTGTCCCTAAAAATGTGAAAAATTCTGTCTGATTTTTTGCCAGATTGTAAAGCTTTCCATCAAAAATCCCATATGAAAGGATAAGTCGAGGAAATGTTTCTTTGGTACAAAAATTGTTAAATTTCTAAATTTGTATTTTATTGATTTTTTAGTTTTTTTGTATTTATATTGAAATATAAGCAAATCAAAATCACCTTTTTCTCTCTTTTAGGGACATTTCTGTGAAAATACAAGGTAAGAAATTATGAGTGTCTAATCTGTATGAAATTACTATTATGACACAATATTTGTGTGCTCAAAATCTCTCGGGCACCTTTAAGGAACACATGCATATTGTTGGTGTCATTTTGAAAGAGGAGATGTGATATTTGTAAACAAATAAATCTATATGGTTCTACACTGCCAAAGGTCACATAACCAGTCTGTCAAGGGTGGAACTGGGGTGGCCACTGGGAGACACCAGATTTACATAAAATCAAAGAAACATTTAGTTCTTTACTGAACCATACACATACATATGAGTAGTAAGTGTTGTATACATTTTTGGTGGGCGCCCGCTATAGCTGGCAGGACCACTAGCAATCCGTTGAGTGTGTGTGTGTTGGATGTGGTGGGTATGTGTGTTAGTGTGTGTCACAAATTGTTAAGTTTTTTTAAAATTGACTCAATTGAAAAAGGTTACTTCAATTGGAACCAAACTTCTGTCATAGGGGCACAATGCGATCCCTCATATGATGAGGAGGTCAACGCAGTCATGTTGAAAGGTCAA
Organism: Ophioderma brevispina; assembly: GCA_023653785.1. Lineage (NCBI taxonomy): Eukaryota > Metazoa > Echinodermata > Ophiuroidea > Amphilepidida > Ophiodermatidae > Ophioderma > Ophioderma brevispina. Next base: position 4,537 of record JAMKCH010017818.1, read on the forward strand.
AGGTCATGTGAGGTCAAGTTGAATAATGGGATTAAAATGTAAAATTGATCTAAATGAAAACTTGAAGTTCAATGGAACCAAAAAACTTTGTCATAGGTGCACCATGCGACCCCTTATATGTTGATGAGACAGGTCACGTGCCAGGGTCAAAGGTCATGGGGCGGCTTACAGCTTATATTCTTTGAATATAGCGAGCAGCAAAGCCGAAGAACCGCAGAAATTCTAGTTTTTTAAAATTTTTTATTTTTTGCTATCTTCTGAAGATAGTTGTAATTTATGTACCAGTAAATGATACTTACAAAATTCCACACTTGCCAAAGACTTATGTAAACATGTATACTCGATGCTTTTGCTGAAGCCACAAAAAACTCCGAAACTCTTGACTTAGGAAGGAGGAAATAAAGATATTCTCTGCACAATTTCTTTATATTAACATTAAATGAGGGCAGTGCATATGGAAGAAGAAAACTTAACTAAAAATTGTTGTCGAACCCATTGTGCACATTTCATGATTGACATACAATGTATTTGAAATTGTAAAAAAATTATGTACCACCCTATATGCTTAATAAGGATGTCACTTTATATATTTGACAGGAATTTGCTTTATGTATATAATGCATTTTAAATGTATGTTAGAGCCTATTTACTTTATTTAACTTGATCTGACTTAGTATGTTGTTTGATTGGAAAATATGTGATGCATGTTAATATTAAGCACACCTGTATAATTACAATTGCTATAATGGTTTGATTCAATCAATACTGTTATAAACCTTTCAGGAAATTTACTTGTTTGAAGACCTTGTGTGCAACTACTGGCCAAAACTCTGTTGAATAATTGTATTTTTAATTTATCTCATACAGGTGTTGGACACCCTGTATATTTAATGAGTCCGTAAACCTAAACGAACTAACATCGTGTTTAAAGCTACATCTCACTACTATACAAATATATTACTCAATTTGACAAAATGCATTATTAAGAAGAATGGCCAAAATTTCATTCGCCAGGTTTTAAAGATGTATTTTTTGTTCACCCTGTATATTATTTTGGACAACCATGTATATACAAATTGAAACCCATAGATATCTTCTGATATATATAAGCTTTCAGAAAATGTATATGTACTATTGTCAGATCATAGAAAAAGCTGGTTAGGGTAGATAGAGTCTGTAATGGTTAGAGCTAGAGCACCTTAAAGATGTACATGGACTCAGATTTTTCAACACTTGGTGGCATGGTAACACAAGGTACCCCAGTTTACGGCACAGGACCAAATAATACACAACAATGGTACTACAAATTGAACCTTGTGGTGCCAATGGAAATATTTTTGAAATCCGGAATATAAAAAGTCGCATTAACATTTATGACCGCTTGAGATCTACACTCAAATAGGATTTCAAACCAATCAAGAGCTTTACCAGTGACACCATAGTTAGTGTGAGTTATGAAGAGAAGGCTGTGATTATAGTGTCAAAAGCCTCATTCAGATCTAAGAACAGGCACCCGTTACTTTACCTTGATTCATATTGATTTAAAATATAATCTGAGACATCAAGAAGTGTGGTGGCGGTAGAATGACTTTTCCTAAACCAACTGGCATAATTCAAATACTCATTCTCAGAAAGAAAAGAATACAATTGTCATGAACTGCACGTTTCAAAGTATCTTTGAGAGAATTGGTAGAAGCCGATATAGGCCTAATAGTTATTTACATCAGATTATAACCACTCTTCTAGAAGCTTTGGCTGCTTCCAATCATTTGGAAAACTGAATATGAATAGATAGGTTGCAAATCAAAACAGCATATCGCGATTTCACACAATGTCTTATCTGACATTTTTTTTAAAAGTTAACATTAAAATTCCAATACAAGTTGACTTACATTGTTCCATTTACAATTTTCATCAAAACCAAATCCCTGGAGTACCATATCAAAAGTAAAATGAGCAGTGATTTATTACAATTGGGCATGAGTAGCAGTACCTTTACTGTTCTTAATTTTTCAGCAAGGTTATTACCAACTGAGGTAAAAACTCTTAAATGTTATCATCAATGTTTTTGTTTATTAGTTGGTGTAGTCTCCACGGGCAATTGGGACTGAATAAATAGTAGATTTCTTCCAAGTTATCAACTCTTAAATGCAGACCATATCCTTTTTAGAATTATTTCTTATTATGCCAAGACGTAGTTATAACCTGGAAATAGCTGATAACCAGCTGACTTGTTCATGATAGGTCTAAGAATATGAGTAGAATAACATACTAAAAGCCCCCAAAATCCCTACCTGGAGCTCTCTCCAAAACCCAAGATGGCGTCCAAAATGGCCGCCATTTTCTATTATTATCATAACTTTGCAACCATGACAAGTTGGAAATAATAAAATAAAGTGTCTATATATATAGTTTAAGGCACAAACAGAAATCTATAAAGTCATTAATTGAGAGTTAATAACTCACAAGTATCCTAAACTATAGATGGCGTCCAAAATGGCGGCCGTTTTAAGCACAAGGAATTCTATAACCAGAAGCATTTTGAGGGTCCAAAATCATAAGTAGCCACAACCAAGATGGCTTAAAACTTGTTCACCTTTTTGCATCAATGTGATGCAAAAAAAACTGGAAGAATTTTCGGTTCATAGCTTCACCTTAGTATGGTGCCAAGCATCTTTAACACTAAGGTCACTACGTTGCCACAATCTTATCATCATGACACGTATTAAATGTCATTTAATATGTCGGTTGCGTTTGCAGTGATTGTTGGCAAGTTTAAACAACAGTATGTTACTGTACATTGAGGTGTAAAAGATATCCAAGGCGTTTCTTGCACCACGCGTCAGTTGGATGCTACAATCATCAGGTTTGTGCCCGCATGATGTGATACCGTGTTGAGCAGTGTCTGTTGTGAATGAGATGTCTCTTTCTAATGTAGCACATTTTCTATACTCTTTATTTGGAGGCAGCGGCTGCTAGACATCCATTCTTAAACCGTGAGATAAATGTGGAAACTGTGACCGATTGCCCGTTTGTATTGATGTGTCTTGGGATGCCTCAGTGATTTGGATAGCGGGCCCGTAAAAGTTGTGGGAATGCAAGCATGTGTCTATGGTTAATAAAGTTATCAACAAGTCTCTTAGGATCCAATATCACCACGCATTATTGAGTAACATTTGCTTTAAATATGTTATAATTATAGCTAGTTTGTTCGTTCGTGTAAGTCCAAAATGTCAGTGGAAGGTCCAGTCCAGATCTTTAACAGTTTCATCTCCAGGTGATAAGGCTGGATTCCTCTTGGGGACTGATGACCTCACAGTCATATATGAATTTGTGGGCTAATGGTTTGTGGCTCCCACAACATCGCCAGTTGGTGAAGTTCCACAGGTCTGAGACTGTTAAGGTTGACCCATGTTACTACAAGGTCACAGTCCTGGGCTGCTAGATCGACTGTCTCAAACTTCTTTAGGTTTCAAGGTAAAGGATGGACCTGCTCAGACCATCTGTCATTGATCCAGGATGATCGATAGGGGTATACTGTGGATGCAGTGTAATTGGATGGGTAGCAAAGGGGGGATTAGGATACCAGGTGTGTCATCATAATTCTTGGGAGCGGGATGTCTGATAACTTTCCTCCTACGGTTTGGCCAGGCGCTATACAAGACAGAATGGAAGATATTCTACAGACGTCACCAAAAGGCAACCACTAACAAGTCTATTGATCATTCAAAAAGCTTGTCAATGCTTAGTTTAGTGATACCGATTACCTATACAAGCGAATGCAGCAGTTGAGGATGCCCAAAGGCAACAGTTGTTAACGTGTCAAAGATGCACCCAATCCAAATTCCTGCGAGCCTTCTGAGTTTGATTGGCAAGACGACTGGCCGTGGTGTGTGATAGAAAGTAAGACTGCGGTCCATTATGACTCAAGAGGTTGATTTGGGTCGTGTGGACAGTTATCTCCATCGAGATAGTGATGTTAATTTTTTTTTACACATGGATTTGCAAGGTGAAAACCGAGCTGACGGTCTTGGGTTTGCTGAGTTCCAAGTGGAATGAGTTGGATTAGAGTGAGTAGGTCTTTCTTCAACACTGTTCGAAAGGCCTCAGAGGAATCAGAAGCTATTCTTAGTGCCGTATAATCTGCCTTTGCAGTGGTGTAGCTAGGATTTTGATATGGAGGGGGGGGCAGGTCCCATCTCAACACAACACAAAACGGTTGGGGTACAGGGGCGAAAAAGCCATAGGAAAATGTTTCGTTTTATATGTGTTATAGTCTTCTGAGGGCCAATCTTGCACGATTTTGTAAATTTACTTGCACGTGATCGTTGAACTTTAAACCTATACTTTGCCGGCATTCCGCACCTTCTTCAAGAGTTCATGACCAGAAATTTTCAAGGGTACCCCACTTTCCCTTGACATATCGGAGATGTGAAAAGGACCCTGGGTGCGGGACAGAACCTTGTGTGATACCATTCCGCCGCTGTACTGCATTCCCCATCGTGTCTCCAGGACGAAGATGTGCAGTTTGATAAACAAATTATGAACTTTGACAAGCTTGACATCAGGGAAGACCATGAGAAGCCTGAGGTAGATTAGAGACCTTGATGACAGACTACATCATACGCAGCAGTTAGATCTATGAAAACTGCTTCAAACATCTGTTCTTCGGGAAGCGTCTCGAATGTCCTTTAAATAGTCTTGCTATTCTGATCGGTTGTTGATTTACATTACCTCTTTGAAATCCAGCTGGGTGCAGGGTAGATTGCCTAGACCGTATCAGTGATCAAACGGAGTATCCGTCTCTCAAGCAGCTTCTAGATGTGAGATAGCAGCGGGATAGTCTAAACACTTTGGCTTAGTTGCTGGTTTCTTGGGCTTCAGGATAGGTTTGAGTCTTCCATCTTGGAGGGGATATGATTGATGATCCTAAGCAATAGCGAGGAAGATTTGGGCCATAGCACAGCTTCAGTGCAATATTCTTCAGAATATATAGCTATTTTCTAGTAGATTTGAATGGATTAAGTAGTAAACTGAACTCTCATATTCCCGTTTTGTGCACGAAAAATGTTAAAAAATTTACGCTTGACCTGATGGTAGATAGACACAGCATCCAAGCCGTCCAGTATGAAGAAACTAAATGATTTCTATAGTTTCTCCGATGGCAAGATTAAAGGATTGCTGGGCAAGGTTATACATATCTGTAGTAGAAAATAGTAGGTCGCCCGATACAACGAACATGACAATGGTAGTGTGGGGGGGGGGGGGGGGTGAGAATGAGCTGGCTTAAGGATTGACTGTTTGACACACTCTTCAGCTATTTGTGAGGGGCATTCTGGTATAGGTATATATAGGCCTCTCAAGCGGCACTTAAAAGTTCTCTATTGTGATCGTTGCCAATGCGAAATTCATCGAGATGCCAAGAGGTCTACTTAAGTAGAATGTGAGCCAAAGGGGCGGAAAAAAGGAGAAGAGGCACCTCAGCATGAAGGATAAGTTGGTAGACCACTTTCCGTTATTATGGGCCTTGGTGCCAAGGTAAGACATCAGGAGGCGACATTGCCTAGATGAACATTACTTTTGGATGGTGGGGCATGCCTATTTAAGCTGTATTTTTCGTAACCACATCAAGGGGGAAGACAAACCCCAGTGTGAAATTAATTAAACATTACTAAAATCTAATAAACGTCTGTTGCCTAATAAAAGTTGATCATTCTCTTGAAAATGATCAGGGACCAATACAATTAGGGGGGGGGGGGGGACTTCAGCAAACATTGGATCTAAAGATTTTCAACAATTGGACCGGTATGCAGAGGAGAACACTTCGGATTCTTTTTCATCTGGAGTGTCCAGGGCCATGTTGGAAAGCTGGGTAGCAAAACACCATACATTAGGCAGTCTTTTCTCAATGTTACTGCAATGTTAAAATGACGGATGTGTTCCTATTTCAAATCGCTAATGTAAAATGAAAGCATAGTTACATGTTAGACAATTCACGATGCATATGTATATTAATTACTATATTCATTATATTTTGTCAATGCCAATGTTGCAATGGCTGTCAAAGCAGCAGCTGGGACAAGCTGGCTGAAGTGAGGGATTCCAATGGCCAGGTTGCCACAGGTAAATAGGCATGGGCCCTTATAAGTTTGGCCTCCCTTTCTAATATGATTTTATTAGATAATAAAATAAAAACTTAAAAAAAGAAAAATTTTAAACACTTTATTTGATTTCAACATTAAGCGTGGTAAAGTTAGGATAAAAAAGATAAAACATGTGTGTCGATTTGACGCCATCTTGGTTTGGATACCTATTAGTTTCGGGCACTCTAGAAAATGTTTAAGTAGATTCTTTGTGCCTTACAACATACGTTTAGAAAATTTTAATTTGTATTCTAATTTGCATATGAAGTTATGATACAATAGAGAAAATGGCGGCCATTTTGGAAGCCATCTGGTTTTAGGTACTTGTAAGTTTGAACTTGAACAATAAGACTTTTAGATTCCTTGTGCCTTAAAAACATGTGTTTGGACTCCATGTTGTATTCCAAATTATCTGGTTGCAAAGATATGATAAAACTGGAAAAAGGGGCCATTTTGCCGACCCATCTATGAATTTGGAGATAGCTCCAGGAGGAATTTCGGGGACTTTTAGTATGTTATTCTTTTTTTTGATACTCATATTCCTCGACCTATCCTGAAAAATTCAGTTGTTATGAGCATTTCCAGTTTACCATATGATCTAATGCTCTTGGGACTATTACTGTTTTAGACATTATACAATAAGTTATTCTTCCATAATGTTTCTCATGTATTTACCTTATTTCTTAACAACACCCCAGTAGCAGATTCCAATCATCAGGGTCATTACTTTTATGAGACCTTTTTAAATAGTTAATCCTCTCCTCGTTAATGATAAATAATCTGATTAATCCAATCAGGGAGGAAGTGGTTGATCCCTTAACAAGCCTTTCTTTCATAGGTGAAGGTTTGTCATGAATTATTCAACATTATATTCCAGTACTAAGAGCATCAGTAACATCTGATGAGATAAAACTGCATCCCCATTTGTTAGTCCTGATAGTAGTCAACAAAATCATTTCATTATTAAAATGATTCAGTGAACGATACTTTATTATTTTAGGTGGGACTTTCACTTTTTTTATTCTTACGTACTAAGTAATTACTGAGTGGTCGCTGATCCCAAAGACATGACCACCGTGAAGAGATACGATCAGATAGATTACAAGCAAGGTCCAAAATAGATTTGGCCCGGATTTCTCATGTTATTCTTGTAACTCATTGATTAGTTGCATAGGCGGTATTTAGGGGGGGGGCCGTACCGGCCGCGCCCCCCCCCTACTTGTTTTTTGCAAACCAAAGGGCACCGGCGCCTTGTATAGTAGAACAAAATGGCCTTTTGCCGCACAGGGCGCCCTGTATATCGAGCTCAAAATGACCTTTTGTGGGCGCCCTTGCCGCACAATTTTAAAATTTCTTGTTTTTTTTTTTTAAAATTTGTATACACAATTTGTTTTCACTCTGTTTGAAATTCTGAAGATTGGGGGGGGGGGACTCTTCTTTGTTGTGTTGTTTTGGGGGTGCTTGGTGCTTGAAAAAAAATATAAAATATAGGTGGTTGACACTCCCCCCCTTTCAGACTTGAAGAACCGAGTGAAAAAACCCTTTGGTGGTCTAAATGTAAAAAGCGAATAGCGACGGCCGCCCCCCTATTGAGATTCCTGGATCCGCCCCTGAGTTTGCTTTAAATTACTATGTCTGGCAACAGTTATTGATCTTTGAGAAAACAGCCGTATTTATAAACATCAGTTACAAGATAGATGAAATTGCAATCACAGTTAGTGGACAAGTTTTAGATTTTTGTTGGTCCTGATACGTTTTTAAAGCATTGACCACAAAAAGGCAACGATTTTTATTTGTTTGATTTTACAGAAGGGGAATGCACAGTATTGCCAGCTGGTTTACAAGCATTAATATTGCACCAAAATCTCACTATCAGAATTTGTTTTACTGGTACAACTCCTTAACCAAAAAAAGTAGAATTGTTGTTTACATAACCTCGTTACTTACAGTCTCAAGATTATTATCTACTGTTCGTGGCATATAAATAGAGTCACTGATCTGAGTATGGGACTCATTTAGCCCATCTTCCATAGAGAATTTGAAATACGAAAATCCTGGTCAGAGGCTCTGATCCAGATTGATAAAAGAAATGAAGTTAGTGGCAGATATAATGTTCAGTTCTGCTCAGATGCAGACCCTCACGAGCTAATAAAGTATGATCAATGATAGCATTGTCATAATGATGTTCCCATGAAGTACAGTACTTTAAGTGCGCATTAAATTCTGTAATCAAGATGCATGTCCTGGTTTGTTTTGAGTGGTCAAGGATGATGCAGCAATTGGATTCCATGGCCTATAGTGCTCAAAATAGTGGTTACACAAGTGTTTCAAAACTTTTCAATACACTCTGAGATATGATGTTGAAATATTATTGGTTCCACAGTGGAAGTTTTGTCCATAAGTCAAGGATTACGCCAGGATGGGAGCGATTCACATTACTCGGTAGGTTTTGACATTTTATGTCCAATCAAGTATTTTGGTATAGAGTCACCAATGATCCACAGTTTTCTTAAAATTTGATTGCGGCTTACCTGAGCTGGACAGGTGTGTGGTTCAAGCTTGATACACTGGTTGATGGCTTGAGTGTGGGTTGGGATTCCCTTGGGGGCAGGTAGAGACTTATCTGCTTTCACAGGGCTAGTTTTCCATGGGAGGGGTAAGGGCGGTTCATCCACTGGGGATGGTTCATCCTCAGTGTAAGTTTCCTCAACCTCGAGAATACTGTAGGAATTCCAGTTGGTATTGTGCAAACATCAATGACAGTGTCAGATGTATTTGGTGTTGGCGAGATATGGCTGGCTGAAGCAATATGGCTGTCAGGGGAGGGGAAAAAAAAAAAAAAAAAAATCAGATGTTGAGGATGGTGTAACTTGTTTCTGTGGGGTCCCCTTCAGAGATTGGTGAAGATGCTACAGGGCTACATCTGTCTGTACTGCTGATGATGGGGGTATATCAGTTTGTGTGGAAGCATCCTGATAGCTTATGGGTATAGTGTCTGTGTAGCACATGTAACTCTGGAATCACTGGAAAGACGAGTAAATTTGTCAGAAGGTCTTGTTGTAGATGTGAGAAACTCAGATGGCTGTGAATCATCAAAAGATGAGGACAAGTTGAGAGCCTCTGGGGTTCGTAGCATGAGTGATTGCTGAAGTTATCACATGTCTTTGAGTATGGTTTCAGTCCATGAGTCGTGGCTTTTTCCTTGGATGGAGACTGTACATGTGTTCACATAGCAGGTTATGGTTAGGCTCTCTAGTAACCCATCAGCAGTGATAAACAATGTTCTGTATCTAAATCCTTTCTGGGACATTAATAGCTTCAGGGTTCCCATACAGGCTGTTCAGTTCACAAGTGAGAGTATTAAACACATCAGGGTTGACAGATACTGTAGTGGAATTTTGCTTTGGCAGTTTTTTCCACAAAGAATTCTCATAAGTACCACTGGTTTTGAAGACTGGAAATGATGAACTTCCAATGCTAGTATCATGGAATACACTTCTCGTGCTAGCGTCTTTTGTTGTTATCTATTCTTTTCCCGTGCGTTATCTACTACGAATGGGGTTCGAGAAGGCTAACGGGGTGTGATTTTTAAGAACAGCTCTAGAGCTTGTTATTTTTAATAACATGCACAATCGGGAAGTCGGGGTCACAACTAAACACACGCGGGTTCACGGTATGTTTCTAGAATACAATGTCCCTAACAATAATATACAGACACGGCCGATCTGTATTATAATTATGGAACTTAAGATACAATTCTATGGGTCAAAATATGCAACCTATGTAGTAGAAGAAACAGTGAGCGGTATGTATGCTACCTGTAAATACACTTAAAAATCGATTGCTCTTTACATCAAACATTTTCTCATAAAGGGAACATGACACCAATGTAGTATTTTACAACAGCAAATATATGATATAATTCAGATATTTGATTTTCATACTGTCATTTTAAAATGTGTATGCAGAACTGCAATTCCTTTTAAGTAATATTAGAATCAAAAATAAAGAAAATGAAAGCAACAGAAAATAACAATACAGAAAACATACAGAAAAAAGCGAACATTTTAATAACATGCAACCGAACATGGTTGAAATAATTCACTGGGACCTCCCCTAATTACCAATGATTTTGGTCTACCTTTCCTTATATAAGATAGTGATTTAAATAAGATTTGTACTCTATTCACCCAAAATTGATATTAATCGAATGTGTGGTATTTTTCGGCCCACTCTGATCATTCATAATGACTTGGTTACAATAAGATACATGATTTTTGTTTAATTTTTGTTCAATTATTTATCATATTCAGAATTTTATTTTAGTAACCGCCTACCATTCTAGTGGCAGGAATCTTGAGGAAAACATAAGAGTTCAAAATAATTATCCTTCAGTCATAAGAGTAAATGGTGAGTTACTCCTTAATGTAACAGACAATTATTCAGATGTACTTTGATGTTAGCTTGTCCGTGTCAATTGGAAATGTTTTCAAGATATCAAGTTCGTTCGAGACTTCTTCACAAGGATTGGATGCTGACGATCCCCAGTAGCTTCAGCCTTGTGAGCTGGCTCATGCTTTGTCTTCACTTTTTTTGGATGATCCTAAGACAAATGCGTTACAAAGCAACATTCTAATTATAATGAAAGCAACAATGTCGCTGATTGGTTTAATTTTATTACGTATTTGAGACTAAATGTTGACAAAATTTAGTATTTTGGCATCGAACGTGTTCTATCTACTGAAGATAGCATGACATTATATTGATTTGAGATTACCGTAAAAAGTATCACATTTAGCGTTGATACCTGCAAAATCTGGACACAGTTGATTCTGTTTGTTGTTGTGACTTGATAGGCATCCACGGCAGAACTACGATGACCACTATAATCCCTAATGATGGTTTTCTGGCCCAATTGCCACGATAGAGACGCGTGATCCCCAGTCTCCTCAAGCTGTGTCCTGTGAAGTCCCCCTGTATCCCAGCAGCATAAAACAATCTCTTGGTCACATTACCGATGCTGTTTTCACCAACCGGGGTGGTTGCGTACAAAATCCGTCGTGGGTTTGTTATGCAAGAAGAGAGCTGTTTTGGGGATTTTCAGAGCAGGTGGCCTGAAAAAAAGATCACAAGAAAGACATAAATATTGCAAACATTAAATGTTAAATTCGTGCTGATGTCATAACTTAAGAATGACTTATGTTCATTGCACGCCAGCTGCATTGTACTTAGTTGTGTTTCCTATATGAAGACCATCCTCAGTGCTACCAAATTTGTTGATTTTTTTGTGCGTTATTATTGACAACGCACTAATCAATGCAAAACCCATTAGCAGTAAGTTAAGGACTGCTCGAAGGTTAATGGCCAAAGACTGTTGAGGTTAAGGCCAGAGCAATCATACAACCGATTAGAGATTGCTTAAACGCTTATTAACACGATGTTGCAATAGCTGGACGATGACAGGACAGATTGGTTTTTTTAATATGTTTAATTTAAATTGCGACAAATTATTTCGCTTATCAATCCAATTTTAGCAGTTTTAACCAAAAATATGTTTTAAAAATGTTATTTTTATATTATATCTAAGTGTATGCTGTATAATCAATGTGCTATGATGGCGTTCGTGAAACTAACCACTTTCGCGCGTGATTTGGTTAACATCGGCTCGCGGCATACGGACGCTCGCCAGATTTAACCAAATTCAAGCGCTCAAGTTGGTTATTTTCACGAACGCATCGAGCTCATTGATTATCTATATCATAAGTCACTCAAAGCTCCAAGAGAGAAGTTCATAAGCTATATTGTGAGTGGTTCACATAAACGGATGAATGAAAATTCAATTATGGCAAAGGACCCACTGTCACTCATTGTACATTATAGGTTAAAACAGCAAAACGTCATGTAGGCAGTAAGAAAATATCCAACAAATCTCCAAAATTTTTGTCAAAAAGTATACAATTAAAAAGCTGCAAAATACATAGCAGATTGCTGATGACTAGATGAACATCACAATATATTAATTCAGTAGTATGTTAAAAACCAATAATTGATGATTTATTGAGAAGCAAAATAAGATGTGTTGTGCTCATGCTGGGTAGTCAGCTAACTGTTTTTTTTTTTTTTTTCTAGCTGTTTAACATGTTGTCCAATTTGCTGTCGATGTGCTCAGTCAGAGCATGAATGTTCGATCCTGGAGTGCTAGCTACACCCGGGAAGGAACAAGTGTTGGAACACTAATTCACTCAGTGTTTAAATATGATTTTAACAGCTATACCGGAGTTTTTAGCCATAATATAGCTATGTCATCACGTAGCAAATTAGGTAGGAAACCCAAGTTCTCTCATAACTAGTCTCTCATGTCTTGTACAAGTCTTGAAACTCACATGTATGCAAGTAATGACGTCTTGAAAAGTTATGTGTGGATTTTTGAAAATTATGAGCAGATGTTGCGGTTTTGGGGCATTTTGTTCGTCCTTTTGTGTTTTGGCATGAATGGTGTTGGTAGGCAAAGATATGGTGATTGTCTGTGTCCTACAAGTAGATGCATGCTGGTGAAAGCTGAAAGCCGTGCATTATCAATGCTGGACTAGAATATTGCAGTTGCAGCCTAGTCTGATAACCCAATTGGCAGTAAATTTCATATTCTATAGGTAGATGACAGTTATGTTATGCCCGAAGGGGAGTTGTTATTGTGTCCCACCAATATCTTTCCCAGTGTCTAAAGTTCATGTGACTTGATACAATGTGTACTTTAAACTCATTCCCAGTTGCTCCTGAAGAATGCTTAGTATATGCAAGTCTCATTCACGAATGCAATGTTCACACATGGATCAAAAGCGCACTATAATAATAGTAATATGCTTGAACTTATCTTGCAACTGTGTTAACTTGAAACAGCCCAACTTCTCTCACTTCAACCAATCAATCATCAAGTGGCCGAGAACACACAGCTAACTAAGAGGAGGCATATTTAGACCATCCCACGATGCATCAGTTTTGGTACAGTTCACCTCAATAATCCCATGCATGAATCCCGGCATGTGATCCCACAAAAAATCCCATTGTTAATACATAAAAGGAGGACTTTATCCCCATTCTGCACACAAAAGACTAGTACTTAAATTTAATAATGAACGGTTTTGTGCTCCTTAAACTCTTTACCCTGCCATAATTTCTGACATATGTTTAGTAAGGAACATTATAGGCAAATTGAATGTATTAGGGGATTAGTTCAAAAACACCCTCTGATACTATGAAGCAAGGTACATGGAACCAATTTATTTCTTGGGAACTGATGATTCCATATAACCTGGTAGCTTGTCACATATACTGATGTGAAATTGTTTGCTTTTTCAATATTTTTATGGGATAAACGGTTAAAACTAGTTGGTATTATAAGTGGCGGTAAAAATTAGCCTAAAGGTGAAGTGTCGGATGGTTGAAATGGTTGTATTTTTAAAAAGTTCGAGGTTATATTGATATGCATTTTAGTTTTTAGTAATTTTGTATTAAGTTGACCCATTTTACAATACTCTGTTATCAACACCACAAAGTCATATGTTGACCGTTGACAAAACACAGGAGATTGCCCTTGGTCAAGTAAATTGCCACCCCAGAGGTTGGACCATGGACTCGTAAGATATAATTTAGTTCAAGTGATATATAACCATTTGCAAACCAGCGTGATGACTACACAAATTTCTAATGTAGGTAGAAATTGACAAAAGTGTGCAATTCCCCTGTTTAGCATAGCAAATGCTACTTCCATTTTGAAGTAACTGCTAAACAAATTTTGGTTTGTATTAGCATTTGTACAATGCTAAAAACAAAACCATCACATTTATGATAAAATTCCTAAGAAATTTGCACACTGAATGCCAAGAATGTTATTGAAAGTGAATACAGGGTAGTACCGGGGGGGGGGGGGGGGGGGGTTCTCAACCACAAAATGACCATACATCGGACGTGACCACAGACATCGGTCCCATTTCAGCATTCTGGTATCAAGACCCCTTTTTTTCATGCAAAGTGTGGTATAGCAATGGGTCGTTTTTTTTCAAAATTTTTGAAATTTGTGGAAAATTAGCCGCATTTTCTCAATCGGAAACCAAATTTTTCTACAATTGTTGGAAAATTAGTCAAATTTCTCTATCTGCCCCCCCCCCCGCATACCAAAATTGTCCAAATTCGCTTAAAATGTCAAAGTTTGCAGTGAAAATGACAAATTTGGGTTAAATTTGGCCTAAAATGTGCATCTTTGGTATAGCTAAATTTGGGTCCCTTTTTGCAAAAAATGGTATAGCTAAATGGTATAGCTATGGGTCCTACTCCCAGAGCGTGGAGGCACATCCCTTACCCTAACCAACGTGAGTAAGTTGTGGAATCAATCACATTTTAGAGGAAAAATGTATTTTCAATTGAGAGCTGTTATTAAACATGATCAAAAAGTATGGTCGGGTTTATTATTCCCATTCTGCATTGTTGAAAAAATCAAGTAGGCTTTATTATAACTGCAATGCTTTACCCCAAAGCTACTTACATGAAATAATCTCTTGGTCACATTACCGATGCTGTTTTCACCAACCGGGGTGGTTGCGTACAAAATCCGTCGTGGGTTTGTTATGCAAGAAGAGAGCTGTTTTGGGGATTTTCAGAGCAGGTGGCCTGAAAAAAAGATCACAAGAAAGACATAAATATTGCAAACATTAAATGTTAAATTCGTGCTGATGTCATAACTTAAGAATGACTTATGTTCATTGCACGCCAGCTGCATTGTACTTAGTTGTGTTTCCTATATGAAGACCATCCTCAGTGCTACCAAATTTGTTGATTTTTTTGTGCGTTATTATTGACAACGCACTAATCAATGCAAAACCCATTAGCAGTAAGTTAAGGACTGCTCGAAGGTTAATGGCCAAAGACTGTTGAGGTTAAGGCCAGAGCAATCATACAACCGATTAGAGATTGCTTAAACGCTTATTAACACGATGTTGCAATAGCTGGACGATGACAGGACAGATTGGTTTTTTTAATATGTTTAATTTAAATTGCGACAAATTATTTCGCTTATCAATCCAATTTTAGCAGTTTTAACCAAAAATATGTTTTAAAAATGTTATTTTTATATTATATCTAAGTGTATGCTGTATAATCAATGTGCTATGATGGCGTTCGTGAAACTAACCACTTTCGCGCGTGATTTGGTTAACATCGGCTCGCGGCATACGGACGCTCGCCAGATTTAACCAAATTCAAGCGCTCAAGTTGGTTATTTTCACGAACGCATCGAGCTCATTGATTATCTATATCATAAGTCACTCAAAGCTCCAAGAGAGAAGTTCATAAGCTATATTGTGAGTGGTTCACATAAACGGATGAATGAAAATTCAATTATGGCAAAGGACCCACTGTCACTCATTGTACATTATAGGTTAAAACAGCAAAACGTCATGTAGGCAGTAAGAAAATATCCAACAAATCTCCAAAATTTTTGTCAAAAAGTATACAATTAAAAAGCTGCAAAATACATAGCAGATTGCTGATGACTAGATGAACATCACAATATATTAATTCAGTAGTATGTTAAAAACCAATAATTGATGATTTATTGAGAAGCAAAATAAGATGTGTTGTGCTCATGCTGGGTAGTCAGCTAACTGTTTTTTTTTTTTTTTTCTAGCTGTTTAACATGTTGTCCAATTTGCTGTCGATGTGCTCAGTCAGAGCATGAATGTTCGATCCTGGAGTGCTAGCTACACCCGGGAAGGAACAAGTGTTGGAACACTAATTCACTCAGTGTTTAAATATGATTTTAACAGCTATACCGGAGTTTTTAGCCATAATATAGCTATGTCATCACGTAGCAAATTAGGTAGGAAACCCAAGTTCTCTCATAACTAGTCTCTCATGTCTTGTACAAGTCTTGAAACTCACATGTATGCAAGTAATGACGTCTTGAAAAGTTATGTGTGGATTTTTGAAAATTATGAGCAGATGTTGCGGTTTTGGGGCATTTGTTCGTCCTTTTGTGTTTTGGCATGAATGGTGTTGGTAGGCAAAGATATGGTGATTGTCTGTGTCCTACAAGTAGATGCATGCTGGTGAAAGCTGAAAGCCGTGCATTATCAATGCTGGACTAGAATATTGCAGTTGCAGCCTAGTCTGATAACCCAATTGGCAGTAAATTTCATATTCTATAGGTAGATGACAGTTATGTTATGCCCGAAGGGGAGTTGTTATTGTGTCCCACCAATATCTTTCCCAGTGTCTAAAGTTCATGTGACTTGATACAATGTGTACTTTAAACTCATTCCCAGTTGCTCCTGAAGAATGCTTAGTATATGCAAGTCTCATTCACGAATGCAATGTTCACACATGGATCAAAAGCGCACTATAATAATAGTAATATGCTTGAACTTATCTTGCAACTGTGTTAACTTGAAACAGCCCAACTTCTCTCACTTCAACCAATCAATCATCAAGTGGCCGAGAACACACAGCTAACTAAGAGGAGGCATATTTAGACCATCCCACGATGCATCAGTTTTGGTACAGTTCACCTCAATAATCCCATGCATGAATCCCGGCATGTGATCCCACAAAAAATCCCATTGTTAATACATAAAAGGAGGACTTTATCCCCATTCTGCACACAAAAGACTAGTACTTAAATTTAATAATGAACGGTTTTGTGCTCCTTAAACTCTTTACCCTGCCATAATTTCTGACATATGTTTAGTAAGGAACATTATAGGCAAATTGAATGTATTAGGGGATTAGTTCAAAAACACCCTCTGATACTATGAAGCAAGGTACATGGAACCAATTTATTTCTTGGGAACTGATGATTCCATATAACCTGGTAGCTTGTCACATATACTGATGTGAAATTGTTTGCTTTTTCAATATTTTTATGGGATAAACGGTTAAAACTAGTTGGTATTATAAGTGGCGGTAAAAATTAGCCTAAAGGTGAAGTGTCGGATGGTTGAAATGGTTGTATTTTTAAAAAGTTCGAGGTTATATTGATATGCATTTAGTTTTTAGTAATTTTGTATTAAGTTGACCCATTTTACAATACTCTGTTATCAACACCACAAAGTCATATGTTGACCGTTGACAAAACACAGGAGATTGCCCTTGGTCAAGTAAATTGCCACCCCAGAGGTTGGACCATGGACTCGTAAGATATAATTTAGTTCAAGTGATATATAACCATTTGCAAACCAGCGTGATGACTACACAAATTTCTAATGTAGGTAGAAATTGACAAAAGTGTGCAATTCCCCTGTTTAGCATAGCAAATGCTACTTCCATTTTGAAGTAACTGCTAAACAAATTTTGGTTTGTATTAGCATTTGTACAATGCTAAAAACAAAACCATCACATTTATGATAAAATTCCTAAGAAATTTGCACACTGAATGCCAAGAATGTTATTGAAAGTGAATACAGGGTAGTACCGGGGGGGGGGGGGGGGGGGGTTCTCAACCACAAAATGACCATACATCGGACGTGACCACAGACATCGGTCCCATTTCAGCATTCTGGTATCAAGACCCCTTTTTTTCATGCAAAGTGTGGTATAGCAATGGGTCGTTTTTTTTCAAAATTTTTGAAATTTGTGGAAAATTAGCCGCATTTTCTCAATCGGAAACCAAATTTTTCTACAATTGTTGGAAAATTAGTCAAATTTCTCTATCTGCCCCCCCCCCCGCATACCAAAATTGTCCAAATTCGCTTAAAATGTCAAAGTTTGCAGTGAAAATGACAAATTTGGGTTAAATTTGGCCTAAAATGTGCATCTTTGGTATAGCTAAATTTGGGTCCCTTTTTGCAAAAAATGGTATAGCTAAATGGTATAGCTATGGGTCCTACTCCCAGAGCGTGGAGGCACATCCCTTACCCTAACCAACGTGAGTAAGTTGTGGAATCAATCACATTTTAGAGGAAAAATGTATTTTCAATTGAGAGCTGTTATTAAACATGATCAAAAAGTATGGTCGGGTTTATTATTCCCATTCTGCATTGTTGAAAAAATCAAGTAGGCTTTATTATAACTGCAATGCTTTACCCCAAAGCTACTTACATGAAATAATCTGTCTCAAACAGTCAAAATGTAGAGATTGTAGGCTACTGACTCACAAGTAATAAATTTTAAATAAAATTGAAGTTTTGTTTTTTATTGTGAAGAACTGTTAGTGATATGAAAAAGTTAAACAAAGTTCTTAAAAGTTTTTTTAAAGATGTTATGTTTCATCATTGACCTAATATAACATGCATTAGGCCACATGATATTCCATTATCAGGCTATTATCGTATTAGCCACGTTTATGTTTGCTTTTTATTTATGGAAAGTCCTTGTCTAATCAAAAGAAGGATTTTCCATTGCGCTTCATTCTACTTCTCATCTTTAAGTGAAACTTAATGATGGCAATAAGCAAAATGTGTTGGCTCCTTAACCTAGCACTGTGTTAACTTGAAACGCCCAAATCTCTCACTCCAACCAGTCCTAAGTGGCCTTACAACACAATTGCTATCTCAGAGTGTCTGCAGTTCTCCCACAATGCACCAGTTTTGGGAATTTCACCTCAATAATGTCATGTGATGCCAGCATGGGATCCACAAAAAATCCCATTATTAAAGTATTGGTGGCCGTTTTCATGTTACTTCCGTGTATTTTAATATATTATGAACGATGTGAAAGATCCGTTCATCCAGGTTGGTATCATCACAGGACATAAACATTTAATGTGGTGTGAACTTAATCGGGTCGACAAGCTTTTGTTTCACTATTGTCTGTCTCAATACCATTTACCGTATAATCATTTCCCTTTTCCCCCCCGGTACCCCTCTTAAAGTGTTCCGTTGTTTTTTTTCCCCCTGTCCTCCCTGCCGCATTTGGCATCATATTATAGTGCTACGCATCATTGCATGCTCTGGGTCTTGGAACCTGGGGTCGGCATGTTGTAAATGAAGGCGGGAACTTGTCCCTTGAGAACAATGTTTTATTGAACTAGGCTGTGCTTGGGTGGGCATTTAAAATGGAGATGTTTAAGATCATTTTGTCCTAACTCTTATTTGATGAAGCTTGCATCCCCTGCGCATTTTGACACCAATATTTTGTCAAAATCGGCCAAAAAAATGAGAAGGTGCCGCCCAAATCCCCAATTTGGGGGGGTCTGAAGAGGGTCTGAAAATGATAATGTGTCAGTTACTGGAATTACATAACAAATTTAGAAATGTTAGGGTTAATTTTATGTTTTTTGAGGTCAAGGAATCCATTTGATGGAATTTATCAGATTTCATTTTCGTTTCCTAAAAATTAGCCATTTTACGTTAAAAATTAAGCCCCACGGGCGCTTTTTGCCGGCCACGCCCTAACCTTACCCATTTTGAGATATTTTTCTGTGCATAATTTTGAAGAAGAAAAGAATAGATTTAAAAAAATATTCTTGACATTTTTCAGCACATCGCTCTTACGTTTGGTACAGTGCCAATTTTTTATAATTTGGCAATGTCTCTATTGAAAACATTGAGTTGCACAAGTCATTGACCTTACCACATACCTATGGCACAAAATTGACGTAATGATGTATTACCAATTTAACTGGCTGCCACAACGAAACAGTCAGTTAAAAGAGCTCAAAGTTCTGGAGTAGGTACCTATCAATTATTACCCTTTAGAATAAGTTTTCAATGATTGCAATTAGAAACGCGCATGTACCTTTTAATGGAAAAGCGCCCTCATAGCTGAATTTAACCAAAAAATGGCAAATTTTACGAACGCGGTAGCTTTGACACTGCTGCGTGCAACTTTACAATATGGCATTCTTGACCGCAAATACATTATGTTTAGATACCAAAATGGCTTTTAAAATGTCATTTAATTACAGTAATTGACAAAATTTATCATTTCAGACCCTCTTCAGAACCCCCCCCCCTTAAATCACATTTTTGGGCGGCACCTTCTAATTTGTGACCGATTTGACCACATTTGGTGTCAAAATGCTCAGGGGATAAGCTGCATCAAATAAGGGTTAGGACAAAATGATCTGAAATATCATTTTCTCCCCCTGTATAGGCCACCCCACCTCATTGAACCGGCAAACACGTTGCTACCCGACGAAGCCAGCAGGTGACGCTGAAATGACATATAGAATAAAAGACGTCACTCTGAATTGAAATTACTCCTCTGTAGTGCACATCTATATTTATGTCAAAAATGCCATAAAAACAACACGTTCATAGCAATTAGCAACATAGTAATACTGCTTGGGAAATATATTAGTGTTGGACAAGAAGTAACATCTGCAACATATTATATACAGTATGTTCATTTTAGTTTTGTTGTACTAATGTCTTTTTATTTTGTCTGTTCTTTTTTTCTTAGATTTTTAATTGTCAAACAAAATAGAACCATATTACATACAGGTAGAGGTCATTACTAAAGTCTAAGCACTGATACAATGCATGATCACCTGTCAAACATTCAATGTAAACATCCGCAAAACAGCTAGTAATCAGTGCTGTGATAATGTAGATCATTTTTGATGGCCGCCTAGTAGAACAAGGAAACGTAGGATGTGTCCATATACTTCGGGAATTCTAACATTGGTACAGATGCTATGATAAAATTGATTCACATGTATTCTTTGGTGCCAATGGCCAAATCATACAAACTTGGTACTGTTGTTGTTGTGACAAAATTCCATCAAAACATTTGGCTGTTGAAGCCTGTCAGCACACACCAAGGGAAGAATCGCCCAAACTTTGTATTAAGATATGGGAGCTGAAGCTAGGTCTTATACCTTAAAAATACATCACCAAATAATTCAACTTGCTGATACAGTTTTGTGTGGGACTCTCAAAGTGTACATTCAATTAAGCTGTACTGTTTTGGTATCCTGTAAAAAAAAACAGCCATTTCTGTTGTAAGTTGCTAACTACAATATTGCTGAACAAAAAGAAACGGATATAAGTTTCTTTTGGTGTTTCGTTTAAATTGTTATTTTAATAGGCGGTCCCTGGGTTTTCGATCACCGGGTTTCGCTATCACCCTGGCTTTTGAAGGACCTTGGGTTTCGCAGTTCTTTGACTTTGAATGGCCATGACGACCTTGTCGTGGACTTTCAAAATGTTTGGCATCAACAATCGAACCAAACCCTCCTAGTATCATGTCCATACCGCAACGTTTACCCATTGACCTCCTTTGACCTTGAATTGACCCCGATGACCTTGAATTGTGACCTTTAAGATTTTGGACATCAACAATCCACCCAACCCTCCAAGTTACAGTGTCCAACACCGTTTTCCATATTTGCATATTGACCTTGAATGACCCTGAGATGTTGTAATGACTTTAATATTTGCGGCATCAACAATCAACCCCACCCCCAGTTCGTCTGGATACACCAAAGGTTACCCATTTGACCTTCTTTGACCTTGAATGACCTATGATGACCTTGTCATGACTGATTAAAATTTTCAGCATCAACAACGACCCTCCTACCAACCAAGTTACATGTCCATACACCAATGTTACCCCATGGACCTCCTTGACCTTGAATTGACCCCTGATGACCTTGTTTTCCACGAACCAATACAAATTCGGTCTCTTCGGAAGGGCAAGGGCTACCCACCCACCAAGTTTCAGGAACATGCAACCCTGGTCTCCGAGAAAATAGACTTTGACCTCATTAGACCTGGAATGACCTTGTCATGACCTTAACCTTTTTTGGCATCAACAATCGACCACCTACCTCTCAAGTTTCATGTCCATACACAACGTTACACATTTGACCTCTTTTGACATTGATGGACCCCCGATGACCTTTGATCCACTAACCACTACAAACTGTCTTGTTCAGTCAAGAGGGACCCACCCACCAAGTTTCAGGAACGTGCGACCCTCGGTCTACGAGCAGCAACTGAGATGTGGTCCATTTGATCTCCTTTGAAATTCGAATTTTATTTTATTTTGATTTACATTTTATTTATACAGAGTAGGCCTCATCAGTATTTAAGTACGTACTGCTATCCCTGAGGGCCCTATGTTTAAGTTATACACGTTTGTTATCAAGTTATACACGTTTAATTGATCTGCAGCAACAAATCAACTGAAATACCAAATTACTAAAACCCTTCACAATAAAAAGATGATGAATGAACATAAGGAAATTACTAGGTGTTTTATAATATGTGTGAAAAAAGGTATGAAAATATGGTACTATGGATATTAATTCTAAGATCAGATGGAATTACTATTCCAAAGTTGAACAGCACGGTTAATGAAAAGTACGGAATCATGAATTTGAGGTATACTAGGAAGAGTTAAGGAGCAACTTTCTGATATCTGGTAGGATTGAATGCTGAGAAGATTGTATACATAAAATTAGATGCAAGGTAAGTAGGTGCAAGTGCGATTGTTAAACATGAAAATACAACTAGTAGAGTACATAGCAAGATCCCATCGTTGTGAAGTCTGGCACCCGGCAAAAAGCTCATTTCACATGTCATCAATGGGGTAAGATTATCAGCACTTAATATGATCCTGGAAAGCTTATTGTGCTGGATTGCAGGATGCTAAATTGGTTTTAGAACCGTTTGTCCAAACACTGCTACCACAATAATCAAACATGACGGGCAACACCAATGCATTACTAAGCATGACAAGAATACTGTGAGGGGTGTAACAAACATTTAACACGTCTAATAATACCAATTTTCTGTGAAACCTTTGAATTAAGGGTATTGATATGTGCGGGTTCCTGAAAGTTGAGATTCTAAAGTAACACCGAGGTATTTGAAATTCTTAACTGTCAAGAACATTAATACCTATTTAACACTAATTACTAAATTTACTTAAAATGTGAGGGGACAGGGAACAAAAAACCTTATACTTTGTATTTTAAGATGAAAGTTAATTCATTTTCAGAAGGAACCAGTTAGCAATCCCTTTAGGTTGTTATTAAGAAATTTTCCAAAATACTGTCCTTGATTGACATAAAGAGATGTATCATCTGCATACTTAATTACTTTTACAATTAACAGAGCTTGGAGTGAATTTATGTTAAATAAGGGAAGACGTAAAGGACCGAAAAATACTTCCTTGTGAAACCTCTATCGATGTATCTTAAAAATTGATAGTACAGGAATCAATACAAACAACCTGTTAACGATGACTTAAATATGAATGGAACCATTTCAGGCTCATTATTTTGATCCATAATCATTAGTTTCTTGATTAAAAGTTCATGGTTTCACTGTATCAAATGCCTTTTTCACATCTAAAAGATTAACTCCAATTGCCAAACCTTTATCAATGTTCTTGAGTACAATAATCTTGAAAGCAAGTAAAGTGGTAGCAGAATGATTGGCCAAACCCATGGGCACTCTCACTTAAATATCCTGTGATGCGGCAGGTAATTATACAATTGCGTTGATGACATCTTTCAAGAATCTTTGAATACTACATATAATAACTGAAATGGGTCTATAATTTTTCTACATTACAATGCATCACCAGACTAAAAATAGGTTGTCACCCTAAGCATTTTTTTTTCCCAATCTGTGGAAAATTAGATGTTTTAAAGTGAAGGATAACTAAATATGATATAGAATGACAAAATATAGGGTGAGGCCAATTTTAAAAGTGAGGTGTTTTATAATCATCTAATCCAGCTCTTTATTAGGTGATAGTTCACTACTACATTTTAAAATACAATCATCAGTGATCATGGTAATTTAAAATAATTAGGTCGGCTATCATTACATATTGGTCATTTGTAAAAAACATTTGTACAGTTATTCATGAATTTAGACGCAAGAGTTCTTCCTATACTGGTGAAGTAAGAATTAAACTCATATAATTGGAAGTACTCTATGATTACACTTAGAAAATATTATAATACCTCATATTTAGATAGAACCTTTTCAATCTTATTGGTTAAAATGAAGTCACATACATGATATAGTTTACACTATTTTTGCATTAAAGCGTATAGTACCCTTTCCTGGCCCGGTAAGTACCACCGTTTCTGTCTTGCCCGTATAATAATCTTGAGAACGATACTATATTCCCCTCAGCTCCGCTTCGGGAAATTAGTATGCCTCCAGATCACCTCAGGTCAAAAGATTGTTATGCCCCTCATGGACAGTCATTTTGTATATTATTTTAAAACAAGTTCAAAAATATGGGGGGAGCTTTGCCCACTGGTTAGGGTATGGTGCCTTTGGTGCAGGGATGTCCCCAGTTTCCATCCATTCCCATCCCTGGCAGGGCCACTTGCTGGAATTTAATTGGGTCCCAGTTCTGGATTTTGATTTGTAAGAACTATTGATTAAAACTGGAATTCCGTCTTCCCATGGTTCATTTGACTAAGTCAAACGACCATGCGAAACCCCTATCCTACGGAGGAACGTTAGCGCAGTCTCATATACATAGAGAATCACGTCTGCATATGTAATCGCAGCCAGTTCCGATAAGAGTGTGAAAACCCCTGGCTGTTCCAATTCGTCCTGGATCCCTGGCATCATTGGAAAGCAGTGTCTGAACACTGAATGATCTCCCAGGCTAAATAAGACACAAATAAAAGAAATGTCTAAGTCTAAGAAAATACTTACTCCTGGTGTTATTTATTTTGGGATTATATTTTAGAGAATACAATCATAAATACATGGTTTTAAAGATACTATTGCACTTTTGAAAAAGAGTGGGGTATCGGACGTGTGGCGGACCCGTCAGATATTTACTTGGGGTTCAATAGTCATTAGTCCCTGCTTATATTGAGCGAGCCCTGCCCAGGGAATGTAATTTCAGGGAATAACTCTTTAGCATACCTCTGATGAATTCACTTCTATTTGGTTGGACAGCATTGAGGTCCTTTGCCTATCTTAACTTATAATTGGACCACACTCTTCCTAGCATATATAAAAATGCGATTTGACGAGGCGTGAATTGATGGGGCAAAACAAAGGCTATTCATCCCAGGCATACACTTCTGGTGGAAGTTCCGTTTTGTTGGACTGCACTAAATTCCCAGTGT
>JAMKCH010017819.1:0-23910 GCA_023653785.1 Ophioderma brevispina
AATTTTAATTTTGAATATAACTTTTGTGTTATTTCCTCTCTATTTTCAGACTGAGATTTTAATGTTTTGTATCGTAATAATTCCACGTTCCCAAAATGGATGCCAAAGTTCAATTAGTTTACCCACGGTATTTTCAATAACAGCCTTATCACCCCACTCTCTTTCGGGGGGTTGACCCCGATACCTCTTGATCGGGAATATAACCTATTCGACCCGTCTTCAAAATATCTCCAAGCTCAAAGCAAGCTAAAGGTTGCAATATTTATTCGTGTCTTTTTCGTTCTTTTCTTTTTCTGTAGATTCTTGCAGTCTCACTACCAGCACATATATTGATGTCTCAAGGGTACCTTATAAGATTCGTACTCGTAGCGCTCTGTGCACTGTTATGCGACAATACAGCGAATATGCGTACTGCAAAAATGCTATCCAACAGCGCCTCTTCTTTGAGATATAGCCTCTCAACAGTTACTCCGTGAGTTTGGGGTATATGAAATATCACTTGGCTTGCAATAACTTGTAAAAGTCCTTTCTTACTATTTCCTAGTGTCAACATTTGCCAAGACATCTGCAAAAAGAATTGCGCAGTCTTTCTGCAGACAGATTGATATACGAATAAAGCAATGTGAGTTATACACTTTATACTTCATTTATTCATCACACTTTGAGTAATACGGTTCATTGGCCTTCCGTCAATCCATAAATCAATTAGGAGGTAGACGATATCATGCAAGTATTCAAAACCCAATGGAAAAACACGACATTTCATAAAGTTCCTTGCCTGTGCACGTAGCTATATTATTTAGAGCTCTTACCTTAAAACTCTTACTTAATATTGGGAATTCCATTGGATTTTAGGTGGGCACACGAATCCAAGCCTCTTTTCTTGGTTTTGCTATATTTTTTTAAACAAGTAGGTAGAGTTTCTACATGACGAGTTACGCATTTCAAAAGGAATTAAAATATTGCATTTATGTGTTTGTCTTTCAGTTATAGATTTAGGGAACAAGTTTGAGTGAACCATATCAATGTTTATGGAGCGTTGATATATCAAGTTTGGTATTGGTATTTGATTTAAAAATAAAATATTGTCCTAAAAGATATCCTAAATAGCCTGTTCAAATCAAAGACGAAATTGGCAAAAGAGTTGAATTCGAAATTGTTTGAGTAGAAGATGTTTGGTGGGGCGGGTGAGGATGTTCTTCCCACAAGAAGCGCGGAGCCCTGGCAATATTCGCTTTCTAAGTCACGTTCTAAGTCAAGCAAAGTTGACCTCTGACCCCACCCAAGTCATATACGCATATGTCGCCTGGGGTAGGGTGCCTGATGTGAACAAGTTTGCTCGAATTCGGTGCAGACATGGCTGTTGAAGTGCAGGAAGAAGAGAAGAAAAAGAAAGAAAAGAAGGAAAAGAAACCGGTGAGATAGGAAGATGTAGGGTCAATGCATAAAGGTGCAACTTGTTATATTCTTTTAATAATGCATATAGGGCGGGAGCCCAGAATGTTTATTCATAAGAGAAGCGCCGGAACAGCGGCTGAAATTGCCTTCCACCCACGTTATAAAATATATAAATTGCTACCGGGCCTGGGCGGTGGCTTCCTCGAGATAGCCAAGATGGCATCCAAAGTAAACGCCTTAGTTGATAATAATCGAATCGGCCCTACATCAATAAATATGTCCGTGAAGAAAAAATATTACCGGAGCCAAAAACCATTTCTGACTCTTTTAAAATCGATACATACTTTAAGTTCAAAATGGACGCCAAAACGGGTACGTTTTGAATAAGCCTTTGCCGCCTTGGTGTGTTTGTTTGGTTTTGTCTTCTGACTTTATACTTTCACTTATTGCAGGTGTTTGAGCATTTCTTTAGATTATTTATAATCTGCATTTGTTCAAAAACCATGTTATGAAATGATATGTTAATAAATGCACAGTTATTGGAGAAATATTTTAGCATTCTACACAAGTCATGCGCAGTCACGAGTTGAAGCAGATGCGCTATGAAGCATGAATAACCTAGACAATTTTACTTGTTTTTAGCAATGTCTTAGTAAAAGTCGTTTTTAAAAGGGGTTATTTCGTCTCAAACAGGACTTTAAAATGCTAGTCACGCGTTCATGCTCGATAAACTGATAAACCGAACCAATTTGGATCAATTCTTGTAATTTGCATGCAATAAAATAAGTTTGGTCTATGTGTGTGTGATCTGAAAATGTTACCAGTTTTGAATATACATATTATGTGCAAAGTGAGTTGATTTTCTAGGCTAAGCATATGCGTTCAGATTACATCAGTAGAAAATAGCCCTGCTTTTTGACGTAACAGATCGTATCTTCTCTGTAGTCACGAATTGTGGAGTTGGAAACATGAAAATAGATTTTCAGTATACAACTTCTTTCATTTGTTCTAAGTTATCGAAGTTTATCAAGCTGTTACGTTGAGTTATCAATGTATAACTCAATACAGTTACGTAAACTAATACCAGCGCAGTCACCAGCGTAAGTGCGTCATTACCCACACCACAAAATTAAAAAAGTTATAGAATGTCACGAGTAAGACTGAGGATTCCAGAAATTGTAACTAAACAATTAGCTTGTAGTGATCCGCTTACCGAAACATATTCAGAAGGGAGTGATTCCTGGGACACATTCCCCCCTCCCACTTTACTTTTTATCATGGAAAATAATGTGGAAATTAAGTTTGGGCAAGTAATTATCTTCCTTTTCTTCTTCGATAACATTTAGGAACCTTATGAAATAAAATGTGTGATCCATTGATAGTATTGCGGTTCTAAAGACCAGTGTAAAGGTAGTTTGCAACTGCTTCTGTGCACGCAGCGAAATAATTAATCCCAAGAAACATGGAATGATTCGGCCAAAGAATACCGCCAACCAGGAGCTGGTTCAGAAATAAGGTTTCACGATCGCAATTAACCTATTTAAAACGTCAGAAACGTGATCAGACATTTCAGAAAAAAAGGACCACGGTTTATTGTACCACAAGTCGCATCATGTATCAGGTGGCGATACTTAATTCACTAGCATGGGAAATAATATGGTTTCTTTTTCGTGCAAGAAAAATAGAAATGTTATGCAGAATGTCATAAGTTTGTTGTTATTAATATTGTATAATAATTCGTTGCTTTTTAGGTATCTATAGTTTGATTAAAACATGGTGTAATTATTTTTGCGTGTCCGTCTGTCTGTCTGATTGTCTGTCTGTTTGTTTGTTTTGTTTAATATTCTCACATCAGAGAATCCGGGTCCGTGGTTACACCATGTACGTATATCCCGAATAGACGCGTTTCGTAATACATTCTTAACGAGCTAGGAGTTTTTGCCAATACTACTTTTCATCTGAACTGTACTCTCTAAATATGCAAAAGAGTGAATTTCACTCTCATAGAGTGACTACAGGGCCACTCTGAAAAGAGGAAATTTCATACCCTTTCAGGAAGGTGCTTAGTCAAATTTACTCTTGACAATTTAAAAAGTAATAAAGTTGTATTATTTTGTAAATAATCAATAGAAAATTGATCCAAAAAAAGGTTTTTTGAAAGGTGTGAAAATTTACTCTTTTGAATGTATTTTTTTCTTATTTTTGTACCACTTTTTGAAAATTCACTCTTTTGCATTTAGAGAGTAGTTATTTTGACTCCCCCATATCAAGTACAATGATGACCCTTTAGGTGTCGGGGTGTGGCGTAATCGTGGAATACATTCATACTGAATAAAACCCATAACTTATTTCCACAAGTCGAATAAACCCGTTTTTTTTTCAAGATATAACGATTGATTATGTAGTGCGCTATTACGTATTACAATTTCATCAGTAAGTTCTCACACTGGACCATTTCACAACGCGATTGAAAGAAGTCAAGATATAACGATTGCTTCAACGCGTTGTGATAACAATAATAGGAAACAAAAACGCTTTCTTGTACAATTTACACAATAGAGATGATTCTTAAACAGCTGTGAAAATGTAAGGAATTTCATTGGCTGATGCACGGGTTCAATTCGATGATGGAACCCAGGTAGTACGCACTGAGTATTGACGTTATTTTTAGGTTGAAGCGCTCGCGTCATTACCGCGTTTTGTTACGTTCGCCTCGCCTGCAACGTTGCGTCTCGTTGCGTATGATCGTTGCAGGCGTGGTTCAAAAGGTTATTCGATGTGTGGCAGTCCTTTTGTGTATTTAGCCGTATAGCATAGAGAAATTGGATTAAAGATGACCTAAATGATAAAGTGTTAAGAATGAGACACCATTATTTTTGCGTGGAACGAAACTCGGCCTCCGGCTCGTTCTTCCACTTAAATAATGGTATCGCCTTGGGTTCAATTAGTCGTAAGAGAGTACCGGTGCCCAAAATTAATACCTTTTTATCTACATATATGTAGTGCAGCTTATTACGTATTACGATTTCATCAGAACGGTCTCACCTGACAATTCACAACGCTATGAAGAAGTACGCATGTCATGACGGATTGCTTTACAATTAAACTCTCTCTAACTAGTCTTATTCAGCCTCATTCATGCCCATGAATCCGTTTCCAGAGCACTCATCTGCGAACTACACGGATCCACTGTTTTGGCCCTGAACCACATCCATTCACAACTGTTTGAAGGTCTCATTATTTGACAAAAACCAGAATAAGCAAAAATTATAAACGGTCGACAACACATTTGACAACTAATTTTGCATTGTATTGGTTGTACCACTGACTTCATCCTGTGGTAATTTTTGAAATTTCATTGTGGGCAACTCTTTTTTCTTTAAAACCCTCGTCTACCTTGAGCCATTTTTGTAACAAAACTCCCGAGGTGGGGGGGTGGTTACCACCCCCCGTTGATTTTCGTTACTGAACACCCGATTCCTTAAATTTGTGCCAAAGGATAGCTTAGCGGTTTCTTCTTTCCATTGGTACCAGGAAAATAAAGTAATCACATCCCCATTATGACGTCACCATACGTCATATGTTGAGGAACGTCTAAAATACTAATATAGGGTGGAAAATTGAGATTTCGCGCATTTTAAGCGATAACATTCTCTACTATGGCATTTTTAAAACATGTTTAATATTCATGCATTCATAATTCGGTCTTCTGCTGCCGGACATGATTTCAAGTTTGTTCCATGCCGTAGCTCCTCTATAATAGAAGGAACGCTTACCTTGAGTATTGTCCCAAGAGGTGACAACAGGGTTTTTTGTTTTTTGGAAAAGAAACCGTGGAACTCAATAAAGTCGGGCAGAACCATTGAGCAGACATTTAAAGACAAGAATAACATGAGTTTTCCCACCTTTTATCAAGTTCACACCAATTTAGGGAATGCATTAGGTCAGCATTAGGAGTTCTAATATCAGTAACTACGCAAACAGGTGGTCCTCCAAAAATGCAATCCTTATAGTTGTGGCTATAATTTAAACATTACTGAGAATTATTCAAATTTTATAGCAGATCTGAATGCCAAACAAGTTTCCGTACAATCCTGTCCAATTTTTTGTCTGATACGTTTCACTAGTTTTTAAAACAAAGGCTTATTATGTAACCCGCTGTCAAATTACCCCATTCCAATTTTGCCCTTAGAATCGTTGAAACCAGGTTCACCTTCAAAAATTGAATACAATGTCTTTCAACCGACAAATACCTTCTGCTACGAATCTATCTTTTGTTTAAAAAATTAAATTACTACATATTTGTCATTTATTGGTTTTTTTTCACGGTCTTTTATCGTCTGTGCAGCATTTTCCTCTACTCACATTTAGAATAGTAACTTATCAACTTGGCCAAACTTAAATGTTTCATCTTCATCCGTGTGATCTAACAAATCCGCGTGGGAATATTCAAATTGCAGCGGAGAGATCAAATACCAAAATGATTAAATACTGAAAGGAATGGGTATGATGGCCGATTGAATGGATGTTGAAGACTTCATAGGACCATTTGATAGAACAACACAACGCAAACAAATAATCACTGAAAACAACACGATTTTCATCAAACACAATGTAAGATATTGGTGCAACAGAGAAGATTTCCTTTTTTTTTTTTTTTTTTTTTTTTTTTTTTAAATTTTTAATATTTAATATTTTCAAGGTTATAACTACCGGGTTAATTGAACCAAACGTTAAGGGGTAAGGATAAAGAGACATGAGAAGAGAGATAAAAACAAGCACCTTACGTTCTTAAGCATGCCTTGATTGTGTATTCATCAGGCAAACGTGGAAAGGCTTAACCTGTGACGTACTTACGTAATCGCCTCTGTTCTAAAATCAGGGAAGTAAATCAGATGAAATTTGAACAGTAGGTGGAGAAAAGGATAGGCCTTACAAATATCTCGCAACATTTCAACATTTTTAAAATAATTTTAAAATTAAGCCCACCATTTCTATTCATTTGGTATTTAATCCCTCCACTGCCAATTTGTATATTCCACACGGATTTGTCAGACACACTGGAGTTAAAACATTTAAGTTTGGCCAAGTCGCTAAGTTACTATTCTAAAGATGAGTAGAGGAAAATATTGTAACAAGATGATAAAGACATGACTAATACATACGACAAATATTTTAACGAATTTATTTTTAAAAACAAAAGGCAGGATTAGTACCAGGAAATTTTTGCAGTGAAAGGACATTTTATTCAATTTGGCAGGTGAACCTGCTTTAACGAGCTAAGCCAAACTTGGAACGGGGTAATTTGACAGCGGGTTACATAATAGCCTTTATTTTCAAAGTAGGAACCGAATCAGACAACATTGGACAGGATGTACGAAACTTGTTTGGATTCAGAAGTTGCTATAAAATTTGAATAATTCTCAGTAATTTGAAATATAGCACCAACTCGAGGATTGCATTTTTTTGGGACACCCTGTATTCTAGGAATTCTAGTATGAAGTATTTGAAGAGAATTAGATAAATTAGCATAAATTCTATATTAAATCATTTAAACTCATTATTTTTAATTTTGTACACACATGAAGCCGTAGTCTATGCAGGAAACAAGAAAGATTAAACTAGCCCTTTACATAACGTCTTGCAAACGCGGGGGGTCTCACTTTTTAGTTCTGCCTTAGGCAGCGTGTCTCATACTCCGGTGTTCACCGCCGTGTATTTTCTACAGATTTATCTACTCGTAATACGCAATCATCGTCTTCATCATTCTTGTATTTGATTGTCACAATCTGTTTTATCAGGGAATAGTGCAAAGGTTGGTCTTGCATGGTCCAATATAGCCAATAGGGGAATCATCGTCTCTTATCGTTAGGATCGATATGAGATTTACCAGACTCCTGCGGCCGTTACAGGCTGAATT
The DNA here is from genome assembly GCA_023653785.1 of Ophioderma brevispina. Taxonomy (NCBI): domain Eukaryota; kingdom Metazoa; phylum Echinodermata; class Ophiuroidea; order Amphilepidida; family Ophiodermatidae; genus Ophioderma; species Ophioderma brevispina. The sequence continues at coordinate 7,319 of JAMKCH010017819.1, forward strand.
CAATGTATTTCATTTAGCCTTCTTGTAAGGTTTCCTAATATAAACTCTCAAGTATTACCGGGTATAAACTATACAGGATTGTGTTGGTCACGTGTATTTTCCTTTAACCTTTGTCATGGTATTTCTGTATGTCTTAGAAGATATACCTCCTTGAACTTGAACTATCAGCAAATCCTTACATGCGCGCTACTTATTGGATGATGTTGTTTAAAACCCAATCTTTGTTAATACCCTATTTTTAAACGAAACGATTTCCAAGCTAAGATATAAAATCCAAAGTTATGAGATTATACATTAAATGCGTAATAATAGAGATTATGATGCGTAAACAGAGCCCCATAAATTTACATACGCGCGTGTTCGAGAGCCCGCGCTATTTCTCTCTCCAACGCAACCACACACACACACACACACACACACAAGCGGTAAGGCTGTCCGTTTTGTGCTTTGTCCACGGATTCCCATATGCACGGCGGTCAATGAAGTAAACCACTGCCCAAAATGCTAATGGGTATGTCAATTTTATATTAATTTACAAAATAAGATAATTACTTAGGTATTTCTTACTTAAACCGCCGTTGAATGATCTTTCAGTTGATACCATAAATATGGAGATATTATACACTCTAAAAAATTATTTACTAAGGGCAGGGAGTAAAGCCTGTTGAGTAAAAAGTTGAGTCAAGATTTAATCAGCATGGAGTAAAACACAAATTTCCGTTTAACTCCTCAACACCACCCGAGTAAAACTGTGAAATACAGTTGAGTAAAGCCGTTTTGAAATGTCTAACATAAACAGTTGGTGGCAAAATCGTTATGACGCAGATGACGCGATCAAAATTACACCCGCGTGATTCTAATCTAAAGCAACGTTGAAGACCCCAGACACGTGCAGCCCAAGAATTGCCGCGGGCAAATTCAACGCAGATGACAGGCTGGTGTCGCGGAATGCGGGACATCTAATACTTTTACACCACACAAATGTATAACCAGATAATAATATTTTTATTGTGGTGCTTGCAATTGGGACTTGTTGTGATTTTGAAGTTGGTGAGATTCCAGCATAATCGGACTATGTCTACGCGTACTCATATTGAGATTATGAATTAGGAAACCTTTCACGAGTGACTCGAAGCCTGATCATCTGAGCGCTGTGTATTCCAATGTGGATTCACTATATTGCTGCTGTATCAAAGTTAAGGTTGTATTTGTGCCAGCATAATATTTTCAATTAATCTGACAAATTTATACCTCAGTTTTACGGGTGGCATGTAACAATCGACATTACAACGACTACACGACGTTCCTTGCATCTATACATATCATGATTTTGAACCACCAGGACTTCGAAAAAAAGGTAAAGTAATGAAAATATATCCTTTTAGATTTTGGTGTTTTTTTTTTAAATACCAAGAATACAAAGTTTAACTTTGTATTCTTGGTATTAAAAGTATTAAAAGTATTCTTGCTTGTGTCCTTTGATGTTTGAAAGAGTATGTTCTATTACAGAAATCAGGTCCGAAATCTATTAATGAACAAGCCATTTTACTCAACCTGTTGAGCAACCTGTAGCTTTTGCTGAATAAATAATCATTTTGCTTTATACCTGCATCAAAAGTATTACTCATGTCAATGAGTAAAATTAATGTTGCTCAACAGTTCCGCACAGTTGCTCAACATCAGTTGAGTCAAAACATGTTACTCAACGATTGACAAGAAATCTACTCAAATACAGTACAAAACATTACTCTTCGTGGGTTGGAGAAAATGTTATACCCCTGTTGAGTAAAAAAGGTCACAGCTCTTTTGTTGAGTAAAGGGGAGTAAAATTTTACTCAACAAATGTTGATTCAAATAATTATATTGACTCTTTTACTGAGTGAAAATGTTTACTTACAAGCCAAATTAAAAATGTTACTCAACCTTTGTTGAGTCAAGTTTACTCAACAAAAGATCTGTGACTTTTTAACTACCATAAGGTTGAGTAAAAACAATTTTAGAGTGTATGTACTACTTAAAGATACAATCACATGGCGGGAAAAATCATTTCTCATTTGCATCTCCACTGCACCTATACTCAATCTATTGTACTTTCATTCGAAACTACATTTTATCCTTATATTTAATAGTCTGGTGGGCTAGAGTTAGATGTGCGGTAAAATTAGGGATTGGAAGTTAGAAAAATACGTAGCAGGCAAAATGAAATCGGAAAAATTGTTGTTGTCTCTATAAGACGGTTGTCGGTACAAGCAGTGATACTTAAATTGAAATTTGTTTTACTACCAAACTTCTCTCTACTAAACACAACGAACAGAATGAAACTTTATCGCCTGACCGCGATTCCCAGAAATGCCGTTTTATGTTCTAGTTGAAGTTTATTTATTTAAATCTACTTCTTACTGAACTAGATTTTGTTCAAAGTTTTATTTGATTTATTTTGGGGTGATCTTAGTACTCTCTTCTGCTTAATAAAAAAAATAAAAATAAAAAAGCAAAAAAAACAACCCGGTCAGGTTTGGTCGTCCATGATCCATGGTCAAATTGGTCAGAGGAAGCTTCGAATAAGCTAGCTTACACATGCTTTCACGGCTATACACTGTCCGAAACCCACACTCAAGCAAATCCAAATTATTCTAAAAAATTTATATTAAACAGAGCATTTTGAACACTTACGCGGTTCAAATAGAAATGGGACATGATAGATAAGTAAGATGCATCTTACGCACGTAGGATATAGCATTTGAGCAACATTAGAAACCAAACCCTAAATGTTAACAGTAGATGTGTAATATACTATGAAAGTGTGTTAAAGTGAATAAAAATGCACTAAAACCATCTATCCAAAAGAACTGGAAGATTGTTTTAGTTTGAATATCAGTACAACTTCGACATTAAAAATCACCTTATTTGACTAAAACAACCCACTTGTACCTATTAGAAGGGGGTTGTTTACAAGGTATAAAACTAATATTAAGAACGATATTTGCATAAATAAACATATACAACAATTATGATCGCAAGGGTTTTGTTATGAAGGAATCTTTACTTGAACAAAATCTGCATTATTGTGTAATAGAGTCAGAAATTCGTGATTTGAAGGTGAAAAAAAAAAACCAACCAAACAATAATATATAACAAAATGTACCGGTTACAAAAAGAAAAACCCCAAATTAGAGATGAGGTGTTCATATCAATTGATCAATATGTACAAACGGAACGACCAATGGTGGAATTTAGAATACATATTATAGCTTGCAGGCATTTGTGTGACTATACGGTTTTGTCCTTTGAGGTTAGTTTGGTCTTGAATTTGAGTTGGGTTTGAGTAAGGTTTGGGTTTAAAATTTAGGATGGATTGTGAATTAGAGTTTCCTGTCACGTAGCTCTTAACGGGTGTATATATTTTGTTTGGTAACTCTTACGTAAGGGTTTACGATTTTCAAATTAGAGTAGTGTCGGTTCTAGGGTTAGGTTATGTTAGTTCAAATGATCCGGTTTAAGCATTATGACGACAATACAGTTTTGATTATAAAATGAGTAACAGCTTGGGTCTGTTCTGGTTTAAGTAATATTTATTAGATATGGTAGTGGTCAGGCTATCGTGAGGGCTTGGGGATTGGATTAGGATTAGGTATTGATATCCTAGTACGTTTGAGGTTGTTTGAGTTTAAGTTAAAGATGGGTTAGGTTATGGTTATAGTTTTCGAGGATAAATATTAACAGAAAAAACCGTTAATGAGACGAGGCGTACCTAGAAGACAAACTTAAATCAGAGGAGTTTTTTGCACTGATATTTTTAGGAAATCAGATTTCCTATGCTTTTCAAAACATGCCAAGTTCAGACCTCGTTTTCAATTGAAATAGTAATAATTTGGATACTTGAATATACAACATTCCTGTTGTGAGTTTGCCAGCAACTAGTCGTTGTACCTGCCTCCGCGTACACTCACACGAGAAAACAAATTGTCACGAAGTATCTATCTTCTCGTTAGCACAAGCTACAGTTAAAACACAATACCTTGGGCAAACAACCAGCTGCAGCTGGACTCTACCCTCGAGATATACCGGCAATGACTCCGTGATATGCTGGAGTCAATCAATTTAAATCCACTTTCCATTGAAATAGACCATCTACACATGTGCACAACATGTTAACCTTGCGTGGCACTCCTCGTCGCATGTTTAATATAAAAGATCATATTTATTACTCCGTGCGGATATGGGTAGCGGTTTGATTTCTCAATTTTTGTAGAGTCCTGTTACAGGCTACGATATAACGATGCACCCGCGTTAGGCTCAAGTGATTTTGTGATTTAGATGTCAATATTTTGTTGAGGTACTACTTCCATTTTAGCAAAGATAGTTTTTATTCGTGAAAATGTATTGACCTATTTAGTCAAGACCTTGTGGACTTCTTGACGACAGTAATTGGCTTCTAATGAAATATTTCGTGGATATAAGAAACACTTTTGATTAAAAACAATAAAACCCATTGTAGCTTTTTCTAGTTTCACTTTTGTTTTAATGGTTTTCTTTATATCGTTTTGTATTTTAGGTAGAGTTATGTAAGTTATTAAAAAGTTATGTGTATTAGCTTCCACTATACGATGTCCTTAAAAATGGGCGTATGTAGCAATATATCAAAATACACTTATATACAACGTATGTGCCATTACAGCTGTACATTATCCTTTATTCTGCCTCATTAGCGAAAAGACACGGCTGTTACAAAAGTCAGATTCGGATTGAGAATTATTTGCCTCTTCACAAAACATGTACATGGAGACAAAATAAAAACAAATGATAAACCTTAATATATAGATAACCATAGATTATGTACAAAGAGGACTATTTGGTTGCATACAATGATAAATCAGAACTATGGTTAAATGAAAATATTTTTCAAAGGTAGTGACAAATATAGGTGATAACAATTACAGAAATCAATACAATCAATATTTTGGAATGCATACAGGGTGAAGGGACGAGGACATTGCTAACGCGGAGCGCGAGGTCGCAGTGCCCTCTACAAAAAAGAGTCAAAAATTGAAAAAGTTACAAGAAATACGCTTAAAATAAAAAAAACAGGGTGGGAGCGGAGACGAGACAAATATACAGGACAGGACAAAACTAGGACAAACATGATGTCTGACTTAAGAGTATTTAAATAAAATGATAAAAAAACCAAATATTAAAAAACACACAAACAAACACCAATAAAAAAACTATATTAAGAAGGCATGTCAAAAGTTGAAGGTAAAGGTGTTTTTACGCTATCTAAGAACTCTTGGTATTGGTGATATTAAGATGCCATATACGATTTGTAAACGTATGTAAGGGTGAAACGTGGAATTCTGTTGTTAATGCAACCCATAAAGAAATTAATATTTCACATCGAAGTACAAAACACATTATCTCGCGCATACCGCCCATGGAATTTTAAAACCGGCCTACGTTTCAGTGAACGTCATAGCTAAGAAATGAAGAGTAACCAATCAAATGTGTTAAAGAGTACCAGACTTGTAACTATGAAAACATGTTTTCAAGTTGAAAGCCAATAATTAACGTTAAAATGAGGTCATGGGCCATTTGATCCATGGGTTATATGATATATTTAGCCAATCAGAGACATGGTAAGAAAAGGTTTGTACAGATATATAGAAGAACTATTTTGATGGTAACGCAGAGGTTAATCATGCTCATCATTAATGAGTCAATCCAACATACTGTAAGAAAGGTGGTAACCCAGGGGGTTAACAATTAAAGACACTATCAGTGATTCATTCGAAAGAGGCAAAATATTTGAAATTTGCAGAGATGTTAAAAGTGAAGGATAAGTCTGCATAATTCTCGTAAGTTACTTTTTTCAACTGAAGAATTGCCAGAAAATTAAGAAAATGGCGGTGTTCAAAGATACGAATTTCCCATTCAATTACGTTTGTAGTAAGTGTCCGTACGGGACAGTAATGACTAAAATATCTGATTTTGTCCTTTTCAGGTTGCTTCTGGTATTATCAGTTGCAGGGTATGTTAGGTAACTTATACAAACATGCAAAAATCTTGATTTTTGATGATTTTCGATTTTCTGAATGCGCAAATCACTGATAGTGCCTTTAATGAAAGCTGGGGCGCAAAATAAAATAGGTTTGCTGCACAAGATATATGAAAAGGACCCAACTTGAAATTTGACACGGCTTTCAAATTGGTTAATCTTTCAGAAATGTTTGTTAATCTTGAACAAAGTTGGTTATCGCATACGGTAAAATGTATCCTGAATCAAGAGCTCAATTTTCTACAGTTCATGGAAAATGTTGATCAAACACGTAATGTGCTGTTTTGAAATAGTTCCGAATGTTTGCTTCACCTAATATACCCTGTATAGGTATAGAAACGGATTTATGATTACATATTATGTTGCTTTAAGACCTTAAATTAAAAAAAAAGTTTATAATCTTGTAATAGATCCTCATAATTATTGTTGTTTTAATTTTAATATATCCATTTCTCTATGGATTTGTCTAAAAATAAACGACCTTTCATGAAATTCCATGGGTGTATACTTTATCACAACACCGGTCACTATTTTAATCGTGTTTAATTTGATAATGTGAAAGGTATTGCACATTGATGATAAAAGAAGACTCTTCATTCATACTATAAGGTCTATATCACCTCGCCAAGCCCCAGAGTTCAAGTGAGTTATGGACAACTCACACCTTCGTAAGATAAAGCGGTATAAATGATACCGGTTTGATACCTGACCATGAAAAAATCATTAGCGGTCAATTATTGCGGCTGCACATCTATTCTCCCCAAGGACAACTCAAAAGGCGGAAAAGGTAGCTGATGCTACTGCTCCGGCTGCTATTTGTGTAACATAGACAATGTTGAATATAATGAGGAGAGAGTAAAATAATTTCGACTTTTACTTCGATAAAAACCGTTATATAAATAAGAAGGCCTCTATTTCCATTAAGTATAACCTTGTGGCAATCAACGTAAATGAAAATCCCTTACTTTGCATTTTAATTTCAGTTTTCACATTGCAGAATGAAAACGGGTTAGAAATTATTTTGCATTCGAAAATAGAATTTATCGATTCGTAAGTTCTAGTTAAATTAGTAATGTCACTTTTTCTCCTTTTGTTTCTGTGCCGTGAATTTACATATTACTGAGAGTTTATACGACAAATATTAAACTCGGAATAATATTGATTTAGAACTGAAATTGTAACACTATAATTTCCAGGTTGTCTGTTTTATTTACAACAAATCATGATCACTACTAAAAAAAAGATGATGGCGGTTTACATTACAATCATGTTGCGTTTTTTGCGTGTCGTCGTAGAACGACAATGTGATATGTGAATTGTGATTGCGCACTTTAATTTCAATATTCACTGTTGATACAGGGGAACCAAGATGTCATCATATGTATCATCAATGCCATGCACTTATTATTATGTTGTTGCTCAAAAGCGAGTAATGTAATATATAACAATGTTTGAATGGGCATACTTACATTTCCTAAGCAAATTGAATTACATTGCAGCATAGAATGGAAAGGAATATCTATATTGATATTGATCTGTATATATAAAACGTTTTTTCCAGCATTACCATATGTTTTGCATGTAATGACCCTTTGCATTTGTGAGCATCTCTGGAACTCTCTCGCTTCAGCATTGGCCAGGTCCTTCTTTGTTGACCACTTGTAACCGAACCATCCAGTTCCATATCTGATTCAATTAATTATCCACCCTCTTTACTTCCGGTACAACAATACTCACTTTAACTAAATACACGATAACCTTTCCGTGAAATTTTGAATCTTATTTTGACTTCGAATGCTTTACCTCACTACTAACACACTGACTAATACCCGAATGGATCATTTCGTGATCCATAGCCGCGTCAGCCGACCTTTCTAAAAAAATCACATTCCCTGTAAACGTTGGCGTAGAAGTTATATGCGCCTAGTCTGTGTTGCTAGTTGATCTACTCTGAAGAAGTCCATACTATTTTAACTTTGTTTGTCCTTAAACCCTCGTCTACCTTAGCCCTTTTTTGTACAACTCCCGACGTGGGGTGTGGTTACCACCCGCTGTGATTTTTGTTACTGAACATCCGATTCCTGTAATTTGGGTACCAAAGGATATCTTAGAGCTTCTTCTTTTCATTGGTACCAAAATAATGTACTTAACATCCCATTATGACGTCACCATGACGTCATAGGTTGAGGAAGTCGAAAATACTGAATAGGGTGAAAATTGATATTTCGCAATTTTTAGCGACTCAAACACTTATTTAGCTCTAAATGACTGATTATTAATAAAATAGTACATGTGGAACTTTATTTTTGTTGTTGAAAATTTCATAACAATCTTGTAACCAAGGTTTTTTCTAATCAATTGTATGAGGATTCAAAAATCATGGGTGTCATTTTTACCAAATGTGTTCTTGGATGATTCTAGGGGGAAGGTTTACACTGGTTTATACAAGGGGCAAAATATAAAAGGGACATAATGTTTGGGGGGGGTTGGGGTTTTAAAGTATACCATCATGTCTTACTTCAAGATTACAGAAAGGTATAGTTGTCCCTCCTGAGTGTTTATAGTAACTATATTTACAAGGTAAAAGGTGTTCAGGTCACTCCTGGGGGTTAAAATTTCAGATTCCTGGGTTTTGATCTAAAAATGGTGCCAAATTGTTTATCTTACTGTACAGAAGCCGAAAATATAACGGTCGCGTTGGTCATTGACTTTTTATAATAAATAAGAGGGCAAAATATGGCCGTGGTCCACACATTGGGCTATGGGAGACCACCAGTCATATCTCTAAAGGCTCACTTTTAAAGATGAAACCACAGAAATCTTTATACCTTTTCTTATTTATTATGACCCATGCCGAAATTAAAATCAGTTTCACAAAATCGGACCATTCTATAAATATGACCTTAACTTTCTGAGTCCCTATTGTACTAAAACACTAGTCGAAATAATATGCAAACATACCACCTTTTTCATAAACCTTATTAGCAGCCCGAACAGATTGGTATAAAATTTACAACAGTTCAACCTTTAATTGTTTACCCCTGTCACAAATTTTTGCCCCCTTATAAAACCCCAAGAACACCTTGTAAAAAATGACCCCTGATTTGCAGATTCTCCATGAAATTCTGTATTTGAAACAGGTGTCAACAGTGTACATGCTAAAAAAAAATAATAACCAAACATCCATTACCTTCCCCATGTACTAAAACTAGTACTTTCCCTCAGTAGAGTCATGTTGGTGCTCATTTTGGTATCAATGGAAAGAGGAGGACCATATCTATCTATTGTACCAAAATCAAGTGTCTGCGATATCCTGTGTTGTGTTTAGGCATGTTGGTACTTCTCTCCTCCCCGAAGGGGGGGGGTGGTACCCCCTCCACCCCCGCCATCACTTGGGAGCACCCTGTATCTTAACCTATACCCCCCCGGTTGATGTTTGTTTTTTGATAAAGGAGCAACATGTCAATTTGAACATTACATGAATAAATTTGCACCAAAAAGGGGGTTTTTAGCAGGCCGAAAAAAAAAAACCGAAGGGGGGTGGTAACCACCCCCCCCCCCCCGGTAGACCAGGGTTAAAACCGACAACTATACCGATTCATCTGATATTGACCCCGTACCATTCTTACGGAGGTGAAAAATGCAATGCGGCTCAGTGACGTCTGTTAAATCCTGTTATGGTGAGGATTAAAGGCCTGAATCACTATTTGTCGGTTTTTCCATACCTGAATGAAATTGTAGTTGTGGCAGTTGAGTGAGTTATTATGACCGGATTGTCTCCAAGATAATCCGGTGTGGCCACGTGCATGTGAATTCTTTCATTTTGCCCTCTCCTACTTTTAATTGAATAGGTCCAAAACTCTTGGGGGACAAACGTATCAACGCGACATCGACTATAAATGCATAATGAAACGGTGGACATTTGAACGCAGAGCATACCATAGTTCATCTAACGGGCCATAAAATCAGAACAGATTTTAGTAATTTTCATCAGAATTGGAACCTTAAAAAGAAGTTTCTAATTGCGCTTTTATGACTTTTCATAGTACGTACCAACAATCTTTCCCTGAAATCGGAGACCTACTGATTTCAAGGCAAAGTTTTATGTGAAGGTGTCAAGTATTATGTTACAAAATCACTACGCCTCCGCGCTCTAGCGGGTTTTTCATGATAATAGAAACAATTGAGTAACTTATGACATTCAATCTAACGCATTCATTAAGTAGCCTAGCCTTTGTGCCTTACAAAAAGTCAGAAGTTATCGGTTCGGTTCCGGTGAATGAACTTTTTTGCAATTTGATATCAGCGCAACCACCCCACTCCAAGAAGATAATAATAATTTGTAATTATACCGCGTCGCGCTGATATAGGGACAACCTGTATTTTTTTATCGGGCGAGACTATTTGTGAGGGGCGCACCGCAATTAAACTTGTGTAGTCAGCACTCCTAGTCCGTGCGTCGTAATACTGTGTGTTCTACGGTCAATACATTGTGCAGTGGTCATTGAGGGTCCACTTGTAGAAATGTAATGTATTTTAATTGTTGAAATACTACCTGTAGAGGCAGGTCCGCTATTGAATCCTGAATTGGTAACAATGGTTTTCGCGCTGGTGTCCCGCAGGTGATATGGGCCTCATCATTACATTCATACGTTACCTAAACTAATACGACGACTAATACAATAGTCAATAACCACTCAAAGGGGGTCCAACGTAAAGTTTCTTAATAGTTGACGCACGTTGAATAAATATTTTGCATATTAAAACTGGTCTAAACACATAAAAAACGCAAACTCAATATTTGTGTAATTAACGTCGCCTAAAAATCGTGAACTTTGTCAGTGTTTTCATTAAGAACAGAGTAGACGGACCTAACATTATGAACATACCATGTATAGTTCCCAGCAGGAATTTAATTATTTCCCATCTTTGAATTCCAAATATCATTTCAATTCATTATTCTAGCCATATCTTAAACACTTGCAATCAAATTTCTTAACATCTTGCACTTGTGAGCAAGATAGCGTTTTCGCATTGACCACAGAATCGTTTAATTCTAAACAATCGTTTTAAAAAATAAGTCACAGTACAGTGAAGTGATGTGAATGATTTATAAATCAATGGATTAAAACGACAACTTCATTCCGTAAGTACAGTAACAAAATTTAATTTTTGTACTTGGCCCTTTTCCCTTTCAAGCACTTTCTATTGTTAGCGCGAAGCTACTTCTTGGATAGATTAACATGCTTCTTCCCCTTTTTCAACCTAAAGGATATGACCCAAAACTTCCCCAGCTCCTATATCAGCGGCGAATCAGTAAACCAATAGCTGATTAATTGGTTGTCACCTCATAGAGTCTAGGGGTTTTCTTTCAATCGTTTCATTTTGCATTATCCCTGTATTATATAATATATCGTAGGCGCGTCCCATAGATACACCCCATGGGTCAATAGATATCCGCCTTATGTACGCCGCACGCCACAGAATGGATACGACCTTCGCAAGAAGTGCTTAATTCAAGTGACTGCCCTTTGTTTATTTTACTTTTTGTTAAAGAAAACCATTGTGTACCCACCCCCAAAAAACTATTCTGGTCAGGATCCCTGCGTTCGGTACCTTCTATTACCAATGTTCATTAATGAAAGATAATTCAAACCAGCTCACTCGTCCTTGATGTAGCTCCACACTGTTGATTTAAAAATTGACAAAGGGCAACATCATTTTAATTTTCAACTTGCTCACCCACACACTTCCTCTTCAATGAATGGCACATCTGGCTATTCTCTGGGGATGACGTCGTGATCATACAGTGGGCGTTCAAAGGTTAAATCTGATACAGTTGACCTGAAAAGTGTAGACGACTTCTGAGATCTCTCGAGTGGCCATTGTTGTCAGTGGTATATATAGGTAGTACTCTAGTCTTTCCATATTGTGAGTGTACTTAGAGACATGAAGAACAATGTGATAATTAATGGTAATTGTAATAGAAAAAACGTTCTGCGTACTTTCGTGTAAATCATGCATGAACTTGTTTTCCTACGAAATGCTTGCACTCAGTTGTGTGCCTTTCCTTTGACCTTGCCTTCGTATCTTTAATAACATATTAATTGTTCAACAAAACGATTTCTGTCTACTTCTTATTTTAAACACGGATTAAGGATTACAGCCGTGCAGATTAAACTTAACCACAGCTAAGCGCAGCGGCAGCGGATTGGTGATATGGGGGATTGTGTATTTGATGACACAATCTACGAGTTCGGGCACGTCAGAACCTTTTGTTCAAGGTCGTGCAGATCTCAATAGTACAAATCCTGGTTGAAAAGTTTACCAAATTGTGTTCTTCCGGTCATAGCAATCCAAATGATTAATAATTTGGCCACGTCCATTTCAATTGGTACTGTAAGCTCAAAACTATTCCTTATTTAATCCATTTGGCAATATAATAAAATTTTTTTTTCACCAATATTGTCTCATTTTCATCACTTTTTTACTCCGTAGCCCAAAACTGCGGGACACTATTGGAATTTAGAAAATTTATTATTCAAGGTATCTTTCCTAAAATGGAAATCCAGATCAGAATTCCCGAAGACTTCTGTTTACTCAATTTCTTACCCTTTTTTTTTTTTGCTTTCAATAGTCCCTACTAGCTTAACTCGAAATCGATGCAAGCATTTAGGCATTCAAGGCCGTCGTGGCAAATTGGGTGATCAATAATCCGAGAAGACTAAATCTGAAACAGGCTCTCACTTGTCCTACATCAATTGATCTATTCATGCTCCTTTAACTAAGTTACCTGTGCATCAAATTGTCATACCTGATGTATCAACCTTATGTGGCTCTAACATCTCTCGTTCATGTAGGAAAATTAGAACAAACCGTGGATCTGACCTCATGAATGCAATTTCAGCCACCGAGAGTCTGTACAAGCTTTTTCCCCTATATTCTTTTGTTTGTTTCTGTTAATCACTTTCTATCATTTTATATTGTTATAAGATACTACTACTCCTTTTTGTAGTTGCAAACATATTCGCGAACTACCCTTAACGACATAAAATATACAAAGGCCTGCCATCAAATGTTACAATTGAGTGAATGCGGGAGTATATATGAGAATAGGTATGCCTTTAAAACTCTTTTCTCTTCTTTGTCATTGCATTTCTGACTAATGTATCTTTAACATTCTTTTTCAAATTTAGAGGTTAGCTTGGCAGTCGGTAACCGATGTAGCGACGATATAAATGCAACTGCGCTCCAGTTTTCTGGAATATATGCGTTTACTATAGTAGATTCAAAATAAGTGATACCTCGTTAACCCTCGTCTACCTGATCCATTTTTTGTTAAAAAACCCCGAAGCGAGGGGGGGGGGGGTTACCACCACCCCTGTGGTTTTCGTTACTGAACACCCGTTCCTGTCACTTTGTACCAAAGGATAGCTTAGAGTTCTTTCTTCTTCTTCCCATTGGGTACCAAATAATTACTACATCCCCATTATGGCGTCACCATGACGTCATATGTTGAGGACAGTACAAAAGACTGAATATAGGGTGGAAATTTGAATATTTCGCAATTTTTTGAGCGACTCAAACACCTATTATAGCTCTAAAATGATGTCGGAGTAAAAAACTCGTCTTCATTTCCCATCAAGTAGAGTCCAAAACCGCATGAAATCTGATTTTTCCACCCTTTTTTGGCGAAAAATTGAATTCTCCACTGTGGTGTGTTCTATGGAAATGCAGTTTTTGGCTGACATGCGACCTTTAAATGACTTCATTGTGACGTAAATGCTAAGCAAATTTGGTACTTATTTTTGGTATCAATTGGAAAGAGGAGGACATTATCTATCTAATTGGTACCAAATCCAGTGTCTTTGATGGTCCTGTGTTGTGTTAGGCATGTTGTACTTCTCTTCCGGAGGGGGGCGGGTTGGGTTACCACCCCCCTATCGATCACTTTGGGATCACCCGGTAGCTTACCTATAACCCCCCCCGGTGGAATGTTGTTTTTGGATGTTAAAATGAGCGGAACCTGTCAATTGACAATTACATTAATAATTTGGCCCCAAAAAAAGGTGGTTTTAAGCAAGCCGGGGAAAAACAAAGGGGGGGTGGTACCACCCCCCCCCCTTCGTAGGAGGGTTAACATTTAGGTCTGTCCCATTCCCCGTGAGAGGTAAGAGGAAATATTTTAATGCACAGATAGAAAAGTTTATGGTACTTATACATGTATAGTATGTAGCTAGTACTAAATGTTGACATAAAATACATTGTTTCACCTAAGAAAGCTTGGCGTTCCATTTGAAAAGTATTAGGATGAAAACACCAGCACTAATTATTTCCTTAACACTTCATTGCATAAGGGGGGGTTCTAGGGACCCATTTCTGTTTTTCAGCCGGCGATTTTAACCGATGCAATATATTGGGTTATATTTTTTGTATCGTTTAACTTTTAGTTGCGCTACCTTGGTGCAAAAAATTCAAATACATCGCGTCGTTTTTGCGTTAATTAGCATGGGTCCCTTGAAGCCCCCTCTGAGCTAACGGAAGTGCCCCACTGGACAATAATGAAAAAATCTTATTAGAGTTACTGTGCTTTGATTTTATAATGAATAACATAGTGACATAACAAAGTAAATCATTAATTAAAAAATCTGTAAAGAATAGTAGGCCAATGGAGCCCATATATTTATATACATCATGTAGCGGTTTATGTAGGAACCTATGGGAAATTATACAGTAAAACCCTAAAAAAAATATTCAAATGGCATGAGACATTAAAGTTTGTGTGCTCAATATGTTCAATATAGTCATTCTTCACAATTAAAGCATCAGCACAAGTCAGGTGAAGCAATGCCGTAAAATGCAGAGCACAACAAATAGGGTCTTTTTCGACAGTTTTGACGCAAAATTAAAATCAATGTTTTTGCCCCTAATTTTCCTACTGAACAACTTTTCTCAGTTTTTCTTTTCTGTGGTGTTGATGTCTTTGAAGCTTCAACATGTGGTGGATTTCATCGAAAAATCCTTTAGGAAAGTGGTTTAATTAGGGGGGGTCCCCCGTTATGCAATAACGGAAGTGCAAACCCCTTGTGCAGTTAAGTGTTCAATGATGTTATTTAACATAACATACCTTTGACACTACAAAATATAATTTTGATCACAGTACTGGAGAAATAATGCATTCGTTTATCAATCACACATAACACAACTAAGTTTTTATGTTTGCAATAGGAAAGTGGACCAACGTGTATAATGAGATGTAGCATAAAGCGGATTGACAAGTCCTATCATTACCAGACCATTGTAGAACTGAATGCATCGGTTTCCAATAAGCCGATTCCGTACAGTAACTTTGTACCATGGAAACAAATCTTGTTTTTGAAGCAATAAAGCCTAGTTCCAATGGTCAAGGATTGAACAATCACCCCTATGGATTTATGTATGGCGTCTCACGTAATTGGGAAATCTACTATAAGTGAACTCAGCATTGAAGAAGAGAAAGAGACGACTGCTACAACCACAAAAGAAACCACGGTTCCAGATTTACTGGATCGTTTTGTTTCAGTTTTGAAATACCAAGACACCATTTAGGGGACACTACTCGAGAAACCTTTCTTCAAAATATCATTTAATTCAATATGAACTATCAATTTACCTTCCTAATGTGGGATATAATGGGTCCATTGGGAGCAATAAACGTAATATACCTGTTGCTTAGGCATAAAAAATATGTTTGTTTGGCGTAACAGAGAAAAAACATCAGGGTCGGTCGCGTCCGTTATTTTTCTTTTTTTTTTTTAGATCTTCTCTAATGTTTTAAAAGCCCTCTAAATTAATATAAGATGCTTACTATTTAAAGCTTTTTTTAATGACTTAGCAAAGATCTTTATTTTACTTGTTGTAGTGCTTTTAGTTTTTTTTTTTAATTCTTTTGAAAAATTGTTTGGTAAAAATATTTTTTTAATTGTGGATGAAAATACTGGGTCAGTCCGGCAGGAATTTTTTTTTATTTTGTGCTAATAGCATAACAACTTTTGAGTCGGCAGGATTTTTTTAGAAGCGGCTAGTGGCCGCACCAGGGAACCTCGTCAATCAAGCAAGATTACGGTATGTGTGAGCTTTATTCCGTAATGTGTTTATTTAATATTACAAAAACCGATCTTCTGCAGCTTGAGTTTAGTGGCGTGCAGGTATTAGGCGCCTCGTCTTGTGATCAAAGGTCCTGGCTTCAATTCCCACTTCTGACGCAAAAATTTAATCTAATTATTTTTGGGACTTAGAGATTGCAATGAAACTTCAGAGTCTGGCTAAACTGCGATTTACACGGTAAGTAGAGGGTAACCTGGTCCCATAGGCCGCTGTGTTTTTTGGGTCGGTCGGGTACGCCAAACAAACATGGTTGTTCTGCCTTATGTTTATAACGAACATGAATAATATTTGCTGCGTCACGTTTTGGGAGTTTCATTAGTATAGGCAAGTGTATTGAAAAAATAAACATCAAGAAGGTCATGTAACACAAATAATATTGTCATGGGATTTGGGG
>JAMKCH010017820.1:0-34446 GCA_023653785.1 Ophioderma brevispina
GAGTCCTCACCTTTGATTTAGTGCCAGAACATTTCAACTGAAAAAATTTTGAAATGTATTTATTTTTTTTTGGAGCCAAAGATAAATACACTCTGTCTCCCAAGAAAAGATGTAAGGTCAGTTTGTTGTCTACCAACCAGTTGCTACATGATTCAAGAGCGTGACCAAGTTTTTGAGAAAATTAAAGTCAGGGTTTTTATGGAAAAATAGAATGGTACTATATCAGCATATACAAGTAATTTGCACTCTGGGTCTATACTTAATAATGTCGTGATGTAACAAAAGAAATAAAAGGAGCCCCTTGGGGGTACTCCGCATGATATATTACAAACACCAGAATCAGTAATTGTTGACATTGAACTATTTGTTGTTGTTGGAGAGATATAGAGATATGAATGAAACCAGTCAACAAGACTCAACTCCATTGCATTTTGAAACTTGTCCAAAAATTTGATGGTTGACCGTTTGTCAAGGCTTTTTGAAGATCATATCATGATCATGCCAGTATATAATCCACGGGAAGACTGAGTTTTGATGTGATCCATTAAATGAATGAGACAAGAGTCTTTGAGAACTGCTTCTAAAGCCAGATTGATGTTCATAAAAAAATCGTTGTGGATGTAAAAAAATCTTCCACGTAAGTTGAACATAAAACAGATGTTCAAGGAATTTTAGATATTGACTTAAAACACTAATGGTTCTATATAATTGCTTTTACACATACGATTGTCCCGGTCGACCATTTAACTTAATGTTAATTTCACAAGACATACGTGTAGAGTCTCGACAAGTAACCCCCAAAGAGTAACATCACAAGACTAAAAAACACACCTTCAAGTTTGGACTTCCGATAAATTCCAATCCTACTGATTCACACTTGCCATCGCCTAGTTTGTGAGAACATTTGAACAACAATACAGGAAAAAATTATCTTGGTTCTGTATGTACCTTAAGGAGTACACTTTATGAAAAGGAATTCAGATACCAATATGATAGCGTAAATCGAAACCACCCTCTGTTATTTTACACATGTTAATGTCACCCTGTCCTCCGGTCTGATCTCTATGGATTTAGAAACAAAACAAATAGTCCCAGTGCATGTCAGTTGATTCTTACGTTCTATTCTTCTAATTCAAGACCTATGCAGGGTTTTTTTTTGTTTTGTTTCGTGGCTTTAATTTGTTTAATGCTGATTCCAGTTTACCGTTCAATGTTTATAAAAATGCTTTAATTTTTGAAAGTGAAAAGTTAAACTTTGTCGGCTCAAATTGATGAATGAGAAGAATGTCAGCGGCATTGGGGTTAAAGCTTCCGGTATTTTATCAGAGCTTGTCATGAGTCTCACACCCAAACCATACATCACTACTAAATTCAACTATAAAGCGTTTATGATCATTGCAAACCAATCTGATTATAGGGCACAACAGGGTCCTATTAATTTTTTCAGGCCCATGGACAAACTATAGATTTTGTCAATAATTGCACTGGTTTCATGCCTCATTGAACATGGCTGTGTTCTATTCTCTGAGCACGAAGTGACCACCTAGGTACCTGCATTAACTCTGGCCCTCTCTCTTTCTCACGTGTTATGAACAACTATAATAGATGCAGTCGTGATTTATTCAAGTTCATTTGAGTTCCCATCAATTTATCAGGCCACTAGCTTTATACCTGTGTGGGCCTCTACAGGTAAATATAGTTTTGTTATGCTATAATAGAACTAGGGTTTAGTTCTGGTTAAGTGAAGCGATCCGTTGGCGCCAACACGTTCCTATCTACTGAGTTGGGCTTTCAGGACGCAGACGCGTCATTATAATGCTTGAACTTGTAGAATGCAGGTGGTTTTAGAAGGTACCAGTCAGAGGAGTTAACTTGGTAAGTTACATCAGCTTTTATGTATCTATTCTGTTTCTGATATAAGAGATTTCTGTTGGTGAGGCGAGAGGTGGGTAGAGGAGAAGATCAGGTGATTTGGTAACATTCATTGTAAAAGGCAAAGAACATAATGACGTTATTTTGTTGATGGTAATGTTCACTGTCTGTTCTATGTTATGTATACATGACTTCATGGTAGGTTAAGTGTGTGGGTGTTGATATGTATTGCAATGATAAGTAAGTTCAGACCAGTTGCACACCGATTCCCTTTTGAAAAGAATCATCACCTTTGAGGTTATAGCCAGATGTCGCGATCGTGAGTTCTCTTTGCCAAGTTTGCTCACTACTCACTTGAATTGGAGAAAGGCTCATCAAAATACTGAAATTGGCCCAGATGATTTTTTCCCACCAGATGGGAGTTCTACGTATTGTTGGGCGTGGCAAAGGGCATTCACTGGGGTTGGAATATGTCTATGTGAACTCAGTAGTTTCTATCATTTGGAGTCAAAGAACGTGGCGATGATCTCCTATCTGACAGAGGAAAGACTCTAACATCTCTTCACTGGTTTATGATGAAAGTACTTGGGTTATTAGTCCAAAAAATAGTCCAATCTAGGTTGTCTGGGTAAAGTTTACAGAAATCAACCAACTTTAAAATTGTATATTCCAACTCAGCAAAGTATCCAATTTCATCAATTGAGTATAATATGTTCCCCTCCGTCCATGGGCAGAGTTAGGTTTTCTACCAAAATCATCAACCTGTCATCATGTTTGATTATGTCTTTATTGCCTGTCCAAAGACGTCCAAAGAGAAACATCAATGTCACCTAGGAACGCATTTGGGAAAGCCTCACTATTGAAAATGATGGCATAATTATTTACTTATTTAAGATCCTTAGGTTGCCAAATTGAAAGAATTCT
The DNA here is from genome assembly GCA_023653785.1 of Ophioderma brevispina. Taxonomy (NCBI): domain Eukaryota; kingdom Metazoa; phylum Echinodermata; class Ophiuroidea; order Amphilepidida; family Ophiodermatidae; genus Ophioderma; species Ophioderma brevispina. The sequence continues at coordinate 2,797 of JAMKCH010017820.1, forward strand.
CTTCCAATGACGACTAGATTTAAAAGGCTTTGCCATTGAGACCTGTCACCCAAAAGACCCCTATATTATATAGGGCAGGCCTCCTTTTATCCAAAATCCCTCTGTTGGAAAACCGTGGGCTAACACACGTAAAGATAATGTCCAACCCTAGCTCTCTAGTGGAAAATGTTACTACTTTAATACGATCTGATTATTAAGAGAATAAGAATTGTCCAATTCTTGTTCAATTAGTGTAGCTCAGGATAGAAATAGGAGTTCACTGAAGGGCCATTTTTCGGGAAGTCACACACGTGACCGAACTTTATTTGCCCCCCCCCCCCCATGACAAAACAACCAATCCAGCGAATTTCGAAAGTGGAGACATTAATTTTGCTTGTTTTTAACCAAAACTAATGGGGGGAAACTAAAGTTTGGTCACGTGTGTGACTTCCCGAAGAATGGCCCTGAAGTTTGATTTCTCTACCTTGATATGAAACTTATTAAAGGAATTTCATAAGGGGGCGACAACTATCAGATCTAGACGCAAAATTGTCAGAACAATGTCTTTGCCTACTACAGAACGCTAAACTGCAAACAATTAGGATGTGTTAAGTTATGAACGTTGCTCAGTATTCTGGTTTTGGTATTGATGTTTTTTAAATAGTAGAATGTTAAGTGACGTTATTGGTCTTTAGCCATTACGGTGCATCGTCTATGTCAAAACTCCTTCCCTATAAGGGGTAAAAGACATTGTAAAGTTCAAAATGATACCGAACTTCATGGTATTATGTATTTTTAAGTATTTATTTTTTTTAGAAACACTCAGGCGTTCTATGGAGGCTTTTTAAAAGTTTAACTTAGTTTTAAAAATTAATACCAACAGTGCTGTATCATTATTCTATACTCAATATATATCAATACCAATAACTCTATGCAGTTTGGGTATCACTAGTGAAATATTATATCATGGCTGAGATCCCAAGCTGATAACATAATGGATAATAAAGAGTTAACTCAGGTAGCATGTAATCCAACCACATAATGAAATCTGCTGAATTTACATTTTTGCCATTCATCGCTTAATGCTAACATTGTCGATTTCGCTGTTCGCTGGTTTTCCGGCGGGCTTGAACACCGTAACGAGAAACACGAGTTCCCACGAGTTTCTCCCCGTTGTAGGAGTCTATGCCTGTCGGAAATCACCAAAATTCTCAATTTATCAGGCGTACCATGACTATAATTTGCGAAGTACCTGTAATTAATGCTTATAAAGATAATAAGCACGGCAATAAACTAACAAGATAGAAAAACCGCCAACAGCAATGACAAGAGATTGCCTATAAATGTGCAATTACTAGTATATAGATGTGACAATTGTTAATATATTGTACAAATGTTCATTCAAAATGAAACGACCCTTTCTGTTGAGTAAAATCTTAGTCAAAGGTGAGTAAACCCTACGCAAAACAGATTACATTTAACCCAACAATGCCTAAGGTTTACTCAACTTGGACTCAGCTTTTACTCAACAGGAGGGGTAGTTCCCTTTTAAATCAGCATTAGTGTGCAGTACATCAAGTAGCATCTCATATTGGTTCATTGGCAAGTATTATACTGAGGTCAAAAGAGGGGTTTATATTACCTGTGAAAAAGTGTCCTCGTCTGTGGAAACTTATAATCAAAGTCTAGCTTTGTAAAATGTACACCTTAATTTTTAGTCAACACATGTTTAGATATTATGCCTTTATTTAGGGAGAGAAAATACCAGGCTCGACGGTTGTCAAAATTCCCAACTGCATTGCAATGATATGGTTGTGAGGGTGTTTGTAGCCTAAACACTCTCCCTGACAGTGTTCTTATCTTAAAGATTAACTACTAAATTTTACAACCAAATACCAATAAGTTTTTTCAACTGCTCTTGACTGCCCTTTTTCTAATCTAACTTCAGCGGTAATGAAAGTAATACGTTTAAAAAAGTTCTATATTCACAAAAAAGTCATTTTAATCAAGATATATTAATACAATAACCATTGTAACGAATATTTGAACAGTGTTTTCAGTTATCTGGTATTTAAATTTTGGATATTGAATTAAATATTAAAATTAAAATTATATTATAATTAAAAGATCAATACACTAAAACCTAAGAGTCACAAATTAAACCAATTATATTCACTCTTTCTGATTGAATTAAAAAGGTGACTATGTAAATTGGTGTAAATTTCAGAGTAGATTTTTAAATTGGTCACACTGATTTGTTTTACAATTATAAAAAAACAGGTGCATTTTTGCCAAGTACAGGTGCTATTCATACTCACCGAGTTAATAATACCAAGCATTACAGTGCCATGTCTAGCGTGTCTACCTAGTCTCGTTAACCCTGACAAATTCTTTTACAACAACAAGTTTTACAACAGCTCTATTATTAGCGTCAGAGAAAATATGATTTTTAAATTCCACTGAATTGCAGTTCCTAATTCTATTAATCTTACCTATTGTTAACAAATTCTTGGGTTGGACACCGCAGGCTTTCGGTGCATTTATAAGCTTGCCCAACTGAATGAATAAGGTTCTTACATGGGAGGCGCATCCGGTTAGTTTTAACTAACACTTTACCCACGCTTACATGGTTCACTTGTGTTTATGAACTACATCTTTGTCTACAAAAATGATCAAATTTCGACAATGTGAATTTTGATCACCACATTTAAAATCAGCATGATAAATTGATTTAAATGAGTACAAACATGGCTAGTCTTCAATCAGAAGTTAAGGGATGACACAATTTTGTATATCTATAAACCAAACTCTCACTAGTGTACGTACGCCATTATAGCGTTAATAGAACTATAGCCCGCGGCCACTTTAACTGTGCAACAAGGCGTTAACGCCTCCTAGACTATTCATCTACGGGTTAGCTCGGGGTGACCTTTTGCAGGTTTTACTTAACAATTATGATGATTTTATGTATTTGTATATCTTGTTTCCGGGTTTGTATTTATTCGCTTTAATTCCAAGAAGATACATTCTTTGGAACAAAACTCTTTTGCTCGTTATTGTGGGTATTGGTTGTTTGTGGTAAATAGTATAAAAGTTATATAAAATAAACGACATGATATAAATCTTGAAAATATATGAATTGTTAGTTAAAGGTTAAATTTTATGCGTAGTGAATCCCAGGTGTTGCAATGATATATCTTCCTGCCCGAAGTTTCCTTTCAATTAATTAATTTCATCATATTCATATTTTTGCCAGTCATATTCCAAAACACGAAGGTATTTTTATTGTTTCGGGTGTTTTGAAACAAACTTCGAAAATGTGTATAACACGACAAATTGATAAATGCGTGTTCTTTCCTAAAGTATTTTGTATAAGTTGCATGTACTGCTATTCCAAAGTTACGTAGTGTTGAAATAAAAGTAGTCAAAACTACCCGCAGGCTGTTTAGAGTGTATAATATATGGACATTAGATAGATTTGAATAGATTAGCGTGTTCAATTCGAAAGGTTTCGAAAGAAAGCCTTATTGGATTATCAAACACCCTCATCATGATTGAAACGGCGAGATGTCTATTTTGGCTTTTGCAATTGACTTCCCAGAGGTCACGTGTACCGCCATCGGTATAATTTGTGTTTTCTTTCATTCATTTTGAATGTTGCTAACAACGAACGTTTGTCTCAGAATTAGAAGAAATTTCCAAGCATTGTGAACTATCCATCATGATTTTATCTGGTGGTGGTGGTGTGGTGCGCCATTCCCCCATGATCTATCCCACTATCTGACCCATTGATGTGATCGAAGTACCCAATTCCGAGAATCAAATAATTCAACCAAAAAATCCGAAATCTGACTTTCATAAACAAATAACGCTCTTTAGAAACCTTTTAGTCAAAATTACATGCAATAATGCATCAGAAAATTCAGATTTATGAAAACCAAAACTGTTAACATTAAATCTTTAAAACATATTGTCAAGTCACGATTTGTTTGCGGTAGGATGTTGGTGTAACTTTCGAAATTGTCTGCTTTCTCCTATTAGAAATCCTTTATAGGGATATAAGCGTGAAACATAATAGTCAGAATAGTTATTTCCTTTTATATTAAACAAAAACAAAAATAAAAAGGCAACATTCCGTGGTTGGAAATCACCATATATATTTTCAGCTAATTTCAAAAAATTCAAGATTTCTTGGTATAATGACGTCATTGTGAAGTCATAGAGGGCGGGACAGAAGGACGTTGATACTTATTTGATATCAATAGAAAGAGGGGACCAAAATGCTTTACAATAATACCATTGTGCTACCATTTAGTGTGTTGAAAATACGTTAGCTTGATGAGGGTTAATGATCCGGCAATATGTCTAGTGTTATTCTGGTAAAATCTCCAATATCAGAAGAGAAGCCCTTACAAATGCATATCTTTATAGAAAGTATACATTTCTAAACCTGGATGTTTCACCTTTTTAAAACAGAAACCGATACATACTTGTGGCTGATAGTACAGGAAGATCCCACAAATATATCCCATGACAATATAAGATATTTACCGATTTCTATGCACTATTTCAAAATATCAGTGGACAAACTTTGGTGACTATCTTGGAAAATAACTATTTCTTTCACAATGTTCTCATTGCTTGCTATTTATATGTATGGACAGCTTTTCTAACATTTTTATGGCCTACTCCAATATAACCCCTAAGTGTATCGTCTCAATGCGGTTACCTCGTTTCTATTAATAATGTGAGCGTATATACAAGTTACAACTGGCCTTGAGCAAATGGCCCATGGTGATGCTCCGTCCTTTGGAGAAGATGTTAAAGGTATAGGAAATGCAAATAAAATTGATGTGGTGTGTGTCAAGTCTACAAGGAGGGGCCAGAAAGCATTCAATATTTGGGTTGGTGATGACATACTTTGTGGTACCATTGATTTATCAGAGAGTAATAGAAAATTCTAGGTGACTGGTGTGAATCTATTCATGACACTGACTGATAATCAATAGTTTCACAAATGAAGTTACTGGTAGTGTATTCTTTTTTTCTGGCCCTGTTTATTGCAATGGAATGTCCCACAAAGATTTGGAGTAGGTTTATCGTCTCTTTCCTTGGACCTTTGAACCGTATACAGGTATACACACTCAAGGAAGGAGTAGACGGATCCCTTGACTATCCCAATTCCGTTTCAGTGAACCAATCAAGCAAGCTTGGTACTTGGTACTTGGTGTGATAATCCATATCCTGCAGTTTTCAGCTGTAAAGCTATACTTGGATGTGTGCAGAATTGACGTCAAAAGCTCGTCGTGCAAGTAAAAAGAAATTAAAGTAGCGGAGAAACCAAAAACATAATAACACACAGGGTGCACTATATACAGGAACTGATATAATGGTTAGATGAGTTTACCCTTTGCGCGGTTACCGTTAACAGGTAGAGCTGGGATTGAATTGGCAATAAACGAGGGCGTTACATAACATTACATTCACCACTTGCATGACTTGCAAGGTCATTGGTTTTATTTAGAGAGAATCAAGCATGATCGAACTGTTGGGTAAATGCTACCATTGATATTACTGCATGTTCGAGGGTCTCCACGAAATTAATGGCGAAACCGTTCACAGAGCAAATAGGCTTTCGTTGGTTATCCAAGACGTTGTTCGAATCATTAAATTCAAAATATGCTGAACACCAAGATCAAAATACTTATAAATAGAAAATCATCAATATGAACAGATTTTTAACAAATAAGAACAAACTCATATTAAGCAGTAGAAAAAACGTTATTTTATAATGCCGTACGGCTTAACCCACATGCTATTCTATTATGGAGGTGGCCGACGTAGAAAAATATTCAGTCATATAGAAATTAACACACAGTACAACTACTTTCAATTATTTTAATACAAGTTTGGATGTTTCCTTTATGTAAAAATTCCAGGAGAAATCCCTTATTTTTATCGAATGCCAACTGGTGGTAGTGACGTCACTGCCACAATTCATTGTTACGCATGCTCTTAGCAGATTTTGAAAGGCACACGTTCAGCAATTCACATAGCATTGCTCTTGTTGTGTTCTATAAACATGTTTTAAAATATTGATTTAGCGGGTGCTTGGTGGATTAATACTTCAACTATATGTAGCAGTTTTGGGGTAAAATAACCCGTAATAAAACTTTGTTAATATTAGTACAAGAAGTTATGTTATTTTATAAGTAAAAATGATTTCTGACATAGTATGGATTGATTTTAACGTCTCAATACTTTACTATGCCGGAGCCCCCACTCAATGTCTATAATAATACCCGATTCCCCCGGACAGTGAGGCTTGAAGTTATTTAGCAATTCCATAACAAAACCTTTCAAACGGATGTACCCATGACTAATTAGGAGCTGAACAAGTAATTAACAGGATAAAGTACAGCGCCAAGTGCAATCACAGAATTTGGTCATAAATAACTTTATTTAATATTTTGACACCAAGGTAATAGCAATTATTCCTGTAGAAAGCTTGAAATTCTTTCTGGTAATATAATATGTTAAAGTTAGTATATCATGCGTAAAGGTAATAGAATATGGTCAAGTATTATGGCATGCGTAAATTATAAATAGATTTCTTCAGTTTGACACGGCAGAGTGCTGAGATTTAAAAAAAAACAAAGTGGGCCGGGGGGGGGGGGGGCTGTGAATAGTTGTTATTTGCCTGTTTGAACCCATATTTTATATAGTTGTTCTCTATCTATATATGTTCCCATATTAGCCCTGGAGCTAGCACACATTTGTAACACATCTCAGGTACAAAAGGTTTGAGTAATTAAATATCTAGACAGCCTGACAGGAACCCCTGAAACGCGATTCTTAAGTGCCGCAAGTGGTGCCTTAAGAAAGGGGGCCAAGACAAACATTGAACAGGGGTCAAATTTTTAAATTGATCCAATCATGTTGAAAAGTATACCATGTTATGTGTCTAACCATAAGGATTCAGAAAAGGTATAGTTTGTAATATGTACAGCCTAAGGTTTAAGAGTTATAGGCTAAAACAACAACAAAATCAATAAAAATGGTCAATTTCAGTTGTTCAGGGGCCAAATTTTAAAGTCGCTCCGATTTGGATAAAAATGGTGCAAATTATTGGTGGAGCTCATAGAATTAAGAAAAAGGAAAAGTTTTGAGTGTCTCAAATGATTGCTTAAGAAGGTAGGGGGAAACAAGATCAAGCCCATTGAATGCAATGACGTGACCTTCTGTGCCCTACATCGGAAACTAATCATTTAAGAGAGTTAAAACTATTCTTATTTTAAATCCTATGATATGAACTCCACCCTAATTGGCACCATTTTTTTTATCCAATCGGAGCAACTTTAAATTTGACCCTGTACAACTGAATTGACCCCCTTATTATTGAGCTTTTTTAGCCTCGTAACTATGAAACTTTATGCTGTACATATTACAACAAATATACCTTTCTGAATCCTTTTGGTTAACCATCTAAACGTTGGTGTGCTTTTCACCCGATTGGATCAATTTAAAAATTTATCCCGTACAATCTTTGTCTTGGCGCAACCCCTCCATACCTAAACCTCTCCTTAAGGCAACATTTGCAGCACTTAAGAATCACGTTTCCGGGTTTCCTGTCCAGTCTGTGCACATACCTCACTCCGTGTTATTAGTACATAATGTCATTCTTTGTGGACAATTACCATGCAAAACTATGTAAAGTCCTCATCTTTGGTTAGTCTAATGACAATTATTGAAAACTTTTGGCCCCAAAAAATAAAGACACTTGTTTTGAAAGCTAACTACGATTGAGACTCCAAATTTTTAATGAATCCCATTTCATTACATTTAAACCGGTATACTCCCGGCTCCCTGTTTTGATGTGTGCCCTGTTTTAATAAGTCCTAATAAGTTCATATTTGGAGTTCCTTCTATTTGCTCCAGATCCCAAGACTTGCTATAGTGATTATTGATATCTTAAAAGTGACGTAATTACGTTAAACATATCATTTTGTTTCATGCCATATAGCCGAGAGTCCGATTGTAAAATTCAAAATTTTACCAAATTCCCGTTACTTAATTACTGATACCTTCAATTAAGCCTACGATTTTGTGGGTACACCTATCACGATTTCGGCTCATTAAATTTCTAGTTTTAGCGCACTTAACTCAAAAAGGGGATTATGTTTCAGAAGAATTTTAAATAGAAAGCGGGTTCAATTGTTACGGTTATTTACAAGTGGGTGTTATTTTTTGAGAAGCACAAAAGGCACAAATTGCGAAAGAAAAACAGAAAAACAAGTCATATCTAATAAAATATACAAAGGCAATTGTACTAATGTTGATTTTGTGGGCCGTTTTGAAGGGACTGTACGTTTCCGTTGTAAATGTTTCATTTTTTCAACACAAATCTGGCCCAAATGTCCATCCATAGGTCTGTTTGATACACACAACGACTGGGGAATAGAAGCAAACATTACTAATGTTACAATGTGCAGGCAAAATTGCTTTTATGCTTGATATATTTTCCCCCGGTACCTTACATAACTATCAGACGCTTTGTTTGTGATTGATTAGTGTTGGGGGGGGGGGGTTACATTAAGAATACTTCTACCAACTACAAAGATTTCTTGCGGTGCCCGTCATGCTAAAAATACGCATGCACTGTAAAAACTCTTGACTTTCGGTTTATTTATATTTAGCTTCGACAATAGAAATATACATACCACTAATCCTTAATAGACATTAGTCAACACAGATGCTTTAAATTTAGACAGTCTTTCGTAGGGGAGGACATGATTCAATACACACTGCTTAAATTAGACATTTCCTCCCTGTGGGCACGTCCAGCAAATACTCATAATCTCAACACTGTCTTACAGAGTTCTGGTCTGGTACAGACTTCTTTCTGTCCTTGATAGCTATATCACTTTCTGTCTTTGCTAGCTATAGCACTTTCTGTCTTGGCTCGCTATAGCACTTTCTGTCTTGGCTAGATATAGCAATTTCTGTCTTGGCTAGATAGCACTTTCTGTCTTGGCTAGATATAGCAATTTCTGTCTTGGCTAGATAGCACTTTCTGTCTTGGCTAGATATAGCAATTTCTGTCTTGGATAGCTATAGCACTTTCTGTCTTGGCTAGATAGCACTTTCTGTCTTGGCTAGATAGCACTTTCTGTCTTGGCTAGCTATAGCACTTTCTGTCTTGGCTAGCTACTGTATGAAGGATCTAAAATAGGTATAATCATCTTGCCTCTCGCGGACATAACATTAAGCTAGTGGTCCGCGGAGTTTTAGCCTCCTGGCCCCGGGCTAGAACACTTTTACTTCTATATCCCAAATAAAATTGTTGTACAGATATTTAACTAAGTCTAAAAGAAATGTTCTCTGATTCCATAAGGTCCGGATGAAAAATAAAAATGTTCATTAAACTTATAATAACATAAAGAATGGACTAGGCCTTAACAGATATACAAATACAATCAAATACCTGATTTCAATCTTATTTGATTGGAGTCGAGTGGCTTTAGATTTCAAGAACAGTTTTGTATTCTTATTCCCCTTTTGGATGGGATAAGCTTTAATGCTAACTCTAAACTTTGCCTAATTGAACCAAAGTAATGGCCACAGCATCGGATTCAATTATTATAATGAACCCCTCTTTTTAAATGGCGATCTATTGCTATCAGAAAGACTGCGTCCTGTTATTAAATGGTTATCGAAACCTCCAAAGTCCTAATTCGCGATATACTAGTTAGTATATTTATGAAGTATTTCTTTATGTTTTAATAGTAACGTTTATTTGGCGCCTTTACCGGAGTAAAAAGCGCATTGTTTGCTCTTGAATCATGTTGCTTCCCCAGGTCACTGATCCTAAGAGAATTTAGATGTAATTGTTAAAACGGTTCGAAGACAGAATGGGACAGTGAGGGGTTTCCCCGCAATCTTTTTGAGTTATGTGCACATACAGGTGCGGCTCTTTGAACACGGGACCAACGGCTTAACATCTCCTTCCAAGAATGAGGTTTTTCCATTGTTTATTAACCATGGATGGAGCATAGTACTAATTGTAATGAATGTATTTTATACAAATTAAATCCGGAATTTCGTTTCTAACAAAATAGCCAGTGGTTCAAATTGTAATTGAACCAGGAATTATTTACACCCAAAATATTGTAATATGAAAACGATCGATTTTGTATTGTAACGTATCTCTCTTATGATAATAAATACCGAAATTATCAGTGATTTATAATACATTGCGTTATACTCACAAGGCCACGTACAGCAGTCTTTTAACAATGGCCATTGTATGGCACTTAAACTGCACGTATTCTTTCAAGAAAATAAAACGAGCTATGGCGTTGAATCTGGCCTGCTGCTGTAATAAATCAAAATGTCAAAATCAAATATCGTTCAAAAAGTCCAAAAAGGACCATTTTAGGCTGGTTAGGTTCACCTTTACCAAAAAAGGTCCACTTTTTTGAAGTTCCGCACCTCCCCAAAATAAATCATGCGTACGGCCCTGTCTGCATCCAATTAGCGCAACCATCCAGGTTGTGCAACCTGTATGGGATTTTGAACAACCTGGGATATCCAAAATTTCCAACCGTCTGAAATGACCACTGTTATCAAAAAACGCATCCTGGCCTGTCCCGGCTGCGCAACCATTGGTTGTGTTTTTTGGATATCCAAATACAGCAACGCTGTTCTACCAATGCTTAGCGATCGCAAGTATGGATCAATTGGCCACGGGCTGTTGGTAGTAAAATATAATGATATTACTTTTAAGGGAAAAAAATCTATTCATGTAAAGAACATCTTCAAAACTAGTTACATCATGAAAAGCTATGAAATCGCGATTGTTTTAGGTTGTTTTTACATGTATTTCCATGGGGCGTTTATTTTGTGGTGTGCGCCCACCATACACCATTAAACGCTAGTCCTTAACCCAATGTATCGATTCGATTTGCACCAATCAGGTTGTGTATTGACAGCTGTCTTGAAAGCGTAACCGGAAGTTGTGCAGCATGTAAGGGTTGCATGTTTAAGATGGTTGCACTGCATGAAGGTTGCGCTGTTGAGATACGACAACGGTGGACAGTATCTTCGGTTAAGGAAACTGCAAAATTGGTCTCAACTGGAAACCCATAACTGGAATTTGTTGACCGTAAATTTCGATTGTCGTTAGCAATGCACTGATGATCTTTATTACTGATTATTTTATTTTGTACAAGAGGTTGTTGTCCTTCCATACATTGCACGACCTATTGCACGAGCTATTTGGGTAAATAATAAACAACATGCTATATTTGTAAAGCCATTAAGCCAAAAGGTCTCAAAAAGGATTGAATCTTACCCACGACTTGGATCTGAGACCTGGTTTAGGTCAGTTCAAGTGTGCTGCATGTCCAGTGTTATAAACGGGTTATAAACATCTTTGAGACAATTTAAAAGTCCATTCATTCGAGTTGTTTCATTTTTAAATGGTATTTATTAAAAATGGTCAATGTCGAAGATTAAAGGGAGCCTTGTGATTTGAGAGCCAGGCAAATCAGCAATTGGCAAAAGATTGTGGACATTTAACTTATCGTAAGTGAATTACTTTTATTGTTAAGTATAATTGTACATGTATCTTTATTTTTTTTATAGAGATTTGATTTCATGGTATGAATGATAGTAATAATGATAGTAATAATAAATAAAAACAAGTGACCATAATTAATTGTAGATCAGTTTTAGGTATTGAAAGTCTCATTTATTATGACAAAACGAGAATAAAACAAACAATATCAAAGGCGACACACTTTTGACAAGTAATATGGAGTATTTATGCCACTAACTACATCTTGTGTAAATTTGATGAAATATAATTGCGAGCAAATATGATTTTTCATAAAAATCTAGTTTTGCACGTCTTTCTATGGGAAAAAGGCATATAGAGGGCGCTATAACATACAAATTATAACCTTTGTAGGCCTATATGGCAAGATTCCCGCAATGGATTTTTCTGATTTTTCCGGAGGTAATAGCTCTTGCATGTCTCTACTTATACATCATTTGTCAAAACTGTGTCGTCATTGCTTAAAATTGCTCTCGAAATAAAAGAGACAATTTGCATGGGGTCAAACAGCTGTGTCAAGTTCAAGTTGTTGACTGAAATAACTTGCAACTCTTTACTTCATATAACGTAAAAGGTTTGCCAAAAAATTAAGTGTTACTCAGCATTAAAGGGCATATCATGATCCACAGTCTCGTCCCCCGATTTATCTCAAAGAAATTGAGATTTTAAAATAGTCTGAACCGTTGGCCTGGGTAAAGTATGTGCACCCGATCTTACGTACAGACGGAAACTTACATTAAACGGGCAGAAATTAAACACGAGAACGACTCCGGCTCATTTTCAATTAATACACAAAGTTAAATTTGTTCTCAAACAATAGACTAAGAGATTTAGGAAGAAAACACAAAACAAAAACATAATTTATATTCACACAAATCATAGTCATTGTTCACACAAGTCATATTATGAGGTCAAAGTAATCCAATTATAGCCTTTTTGTACACCCACTGTAATTTAAAATCACCAAATGTGTTCCTTCATGAATACTATAGTATCTTCTTTAAACCCTTTTACCTACAAGCATTATAAGTGAACCACTTACAATTTTTTTTTTAAATCATTTTTGGTAAGTGTCCCTTTAAAACTCAGCTTTCTTCGTGATTTTTTTATAGTTTTAAAGTATCAATCCTGAGCGTTAGACATGTTAGAAAAAGCCTGGGAATTAACAACAGCCGGATGTTTGAAATAAAATGTGAATGTTCACCGTACTTCATTATTTCGTTCCTTAATAAAATAGTGCCTCTTTAATTCTTAGTTATTGTTATTTTTCTATTCATTTTCTGCAAATATTATGTGAACATGACAGAGAAATCATAATATAATAGACCCCACAGACGATTGATAAGTTGCTCTCAAATTGTCTCTTTTGCCAGTAATAGGAAACTAAATTAATCCAGAAAATCGTGTAATTCCCTTTTAAACCAATTCTCCCTCATATCTACTGCAAAAATGAGTTATAATAGTTAATAAACACTTAAAACTCGTTTATTTGTATATATACTTGATGTGTAAAAGTATGAGACGTTGCATACAGTTAACTCTAAAACAGATTTATAAACTATTAACACTTTAATACGTTAATAATACTCATAGGCGTAAATCCCGGGGGATGGGGTTTATAACCCACATCACCCAATATTTTGATGAGAGGGGATGGCCAGTATATCATCCCCCAATGTTTTTTTACCATATTAGTTTAAAAATGGTAAACTTCAGCGCGCTTCGAGCGCATTATTTGAATTACATTTAACGATTTTAGGTTCTAAATGACAATTTTAGCGCGATTCGCTCGCACATGTACTAGTAACAGATCTTATAAGCAAAACCTCTTTAATTCATAAATTTTCATCAACACTATCCCTCCAATGTCAAAAAGAAATTTACGCCACTGTTAATATTGGTGGCGTTCAAATTTATAAATATAATATGTTATAAAAGTGTTCTAGTGTTAATCGTGTTACAACGTATGTTTTGTTTTGAGTTTTGAGATTAACACTACGTACTTACTACTACTATAACACATACTTGGTCTGCAACTACAACTCAGTAGCTGCTGCTACGCTGCTATTACTACTATATATTACGACTTCTACATATAAAGCATGTGGTTATCGTTCAGGGAATAACTGTACAGTTGTAATAATTGCGTGGTGATGAAAAAATAATGAACAATATTAGATTACGTTAGATGAAAACAGATTAAATCGGAAATTTGAAAGATTCAATTATAAGCCAGAATATAACTTATGGACAGTTGCGTGTCTTTAGAAACCTATATTCATTTTCATTTGCACTTGACCGCCTTTCTTTCAACTCCTTAACAACCAAGATAATTTGTTGTTTTGCCAACACGAATTACAATCAGGTAAAACTATTTGACCCTGTACTTTTACAAATTTATGCAGTGGTATAACAACTATGGCTTGTTCGTCTCACGATATAAAGGAGTCTGTCAACTATTACAAATGCAAAAATTAGTTACATTGTTAGGCTTAACCCGATGAGGGTTTTTAAGACATCCCATAATGCGCGACACCCTAAAACAGATTAGTCAGCGGGAAGCTCACCAAAATAACTTGTCAATTTTTTATACCATTTTAGCCCATTTTGATACCAAAATTAGTTAAAAAGATCCAGGATTTGAAAAACGTCAAAATTACGGGGGGCTGAAAGGCTGAAACTTGTCCAAAAGCTTCCAAAATGGGCTGATTTTGCAAGATTTTGCAGAATTACCGGGAGGCGCGCGCCCCCTCCCTGGATCCGCGCCTGAATATCTTGGCGGGCTAGTCGCTAACATATTTCCTTATCAAAAGGCCAAAGTTTGTTTCAAGTGTGTAAGGTTCGAAAAATGATGATCTCAGTCATATGCCCCTATACAGAGCCAATTTCCATCTAAACAATTCCAGAGTTTTATAGTCTTTTTACATGTTTTAGCTCAGTCAGATGTCCCCCTACAGAGCCAATTTCCGTCTAAACAATTCCAAAGTTTTATAGTCGTTTTACATGTTTTAGCACAGAAAATAGAATACTTAGCAATCTCTATCATGATCTTGAAAGCTCACGGATCAGAAGACTTTTTATCCGTTTGATATGACTATAAAATACTGAAGTATAAAATACATCGCACTGCATTATGGTCACTGTTTCAACTACCTCAACCCTCTAACCCATGTGATGGCACAACTCCTTGTATATGTGTTATTACGATCACTCACCATTATATCACGACCGTGCCTTAAGCTATTGAATTAGTAGTTGTGTATAAGTATTGCCGCAGGCAGTTGTTCGATATTTTTTGTGTAATATTTTTTGTAAAAGGCGGTTTTTTCTTGCTCATATCGTTTGTGAACAGTCCAAGGGAACTGGAATAGCTTGAAAAACAAATAAAGTGGGGCGGGTCCTTGCTTCGGAGGCAAAGATCTAAGCATTATTTCTTTTGATATGAAATGTAGCAATTTTAAAAAAAACCCCAATAAAAGTTTTAGGAACAGGACGTCATGGAAAGTATATTGAACTGAATCCAGAATGCAGACTAACATTAACCGGTTCTGAGTGAAATAGTGGATTTTAGTTGCTCCCTTTTTTGGTTGTGATATACGTGTAAACTGCTTTTGAAAACCCTAAACCCGGTACTTGTAAGCGTACAAGGTTAAGATGCTTTGTAAGCTGAAACTCGTCCTTATACAGATCTCAGTGTAGACCGGAACTAACGACCATATCGACACCGTTTCTTTAACATTGAGACTCCTAATCTACCTATGGTACTACTAGTGATCCAGGGGGGGGGCGGGCACATATATGAAGTGGATATGGGTGTAAGGATGGAGCTTCCATACCTAGGGCATTCGGTTGACAGAGGGACATGCAAACAAAATATGGTGTCTTTTGGGTGAGAGACAGCCAAATTCCCTCAAAATAAGGGGTTTTCGGGTGACAATTTTTTCTAAATGTTTGAAAAAATTGGGGGCTTTGGTGAATTTTTACAAATGTTATAAAAATAGAGGTCGTTGGGTACATTTTAAAGAGAGACACTGGCACAATTGCAAAATAGTGCGCCCTCAAGATTTTTCAAATTCGACATTTGCATGCTTGTTTGTAAGGCTTTTATAATACAAAAGCCCTCACCCGAAATGATTAAGACCAATCAGCTTTTTATGGGTAAACAGAAGATTTTATAATTTAACGTTGCCGGCGACGTTAAGTAGCAGACGACGAACATGGCGGTTAATTTAACAAAGAAACACGCATGCCGTACTGCATGATTTCCCCACGCTCGAGCACACTGTTGATAGGTATTATTGCCTCTTGCCTTTCACTGGCCTAATGCTGCGCCGAAATACCGGCGGCATGCCGAAACGCCGGTCTTTCGGCAGTCTGACCTTGCCGTACGGCAGGAGTATCTGTCGAAACGCCGGTGTGTTTCGGCAAATTATTCATGCCGAAAATGGTGCTGCGTCAGTTACCCTGCCGAACGGCAGGTTACTTGCCGAAACAAGGGTTTCCAAGTAGTTCGCACAGAGAGATCCTTATTACAGGACTAAGTTCTTTTGTCAATGGCTGTACGGACACAGGCCGTAGCCAGGAATTATGTGGGCGGTGCGGATTGCCAGAGCGGACCTTTTGGGTATCCAAAAAACCAATTTGTCGGCTCGCGGATGCGCTAGCCGGTTACCCAAATTTTTACCGAGGGGGGGGGGGGGGGGGGGGGACGGGGGGGGGGGAAAGGGGGGGGGGGGGAACTGAATCGCCTCTCAAAACGTTGAGAAAAACAGTATAATAACACCAATCATGCGTAATGCAATGGCTGAACAGCGCTTAGTCATTCTAGACCATTGGCACAACAAACCTTAATAAAACCACATAATTTAGGCAAATCCAAAATTTTACTTGACAACGGACCTAAACATTGACCAAAGCGGAACTTAAACATCATAAAGCGGACTTTGTCATTTTTTGTGGGGGGGGGGTGCGTTTCGACCCCCACGCACCCACTGGCTACGGCCCTGGTACGGACAAGGACTGACACGAAATAGGTGTTCAGATCGCTCCTTCCGGGGCAGGCTAAGATTAGCTTAAACTAAAAAACTTTAGGGCCTTTCATTATTACAAGGGAAGGGACCGGAGTGTGTTTGGAAGGAAAAATGCCCTATGCCATAGAACACTCCTACACCATCCCACACACACAATTAGGTACATCATATGAATTTACGGTGTATGCAGATAGGTGCTTGGTTACTGAAAAATAAATTTAACATGACACCGGGGCCCCCTCCCCATCAGAAAAAAAAAATAAAATTCAATAACCCATTGTCAAGTAGAAAATCCACGTAGGTCTAATTCCAATGTTTGTACTCAGCGGACTCTAATAACCAAACCCTAACCTAATTCCTCTAAACCCTAATCTAACCCTAGGTCATATAAAGACAGATAACCCCACCCCTAAACCCTAAAACCCATGTTGCAACCGACCTAATAGCCCTCCTAATCAATAAATGGGACCTTAACAATGGGAGCCATATGTAATCCATGCTTCCAGAATTCGGATACTTGGTAAAGAACGCCGGGGAATTCTTCTTCATGCGGGGTTTCTATTGGGGGTGCTCTTAGGCGTTAAAAGATCTTTTCTACGGCTTACTATTACATAAATGATGTTCCTATGCCCCACACAGCATGATTTTTAATGAGTTGTCATTGTAGAATCCATTAAAATCACGAAAAATGAGTAAACACGTGCTCTACACATTAACAACACGTTATTTCCCACTTCCCTTATCCTCTGTCGAATTGCCCCGGGTTCTTCGGCACTCTGAAGAGGAGGAAAGTTCGGGACCCGGGTATTTCGGCACGGTGTTTTGGCACAACAAGAACCTTTGTGGTTTTAATATCAGTGAGTAGAGTCGGGAAAACAGTAAAAGATGTGATAAGTAGTAGTATTACAAGCTTATTTACTATGAAAAAGGAACATTTTTAAAATAGTGGAAACCACCACCCACCACCATCATATCATCACATCATCATCAACACCATCGTCATCATCGTCACCATTCATTGTATATCATCATCAGTCATTATCGTCATCATCATCGTCTACATCACGTCATCATCCTCATAAAAACCATAGTCATCATCATCAAAAGCCATCGTCACTCAAACATAATTATCTTCATTTTTTTTTCCCCCATCATCGTCCGTCATCATTATCATCATCTACATCATCATCGTCGTCGTCAGCGTCTAGTCGTCATGTGTGTTACCATCATTTTCATCACAATAATCATAAAAAGGATGACGATAATGATGACATCAAAATCCTAAGTATTAGCCCATCAATAGTTGGTTTGAATAGGACATCGGTAACACCCCGACAGTCGATTAATCAGAACATCCAAAAAAAAAAAAATAATAAAGTTATTTTGGTCAGAAATCAAAAACTGCTAAAATTCAAAATGCTTACAAAATCCACTGGTATATGCATTCAATATATTATAAAAAGCTAGAATGCAAACTTCAACTTTCAATATTAATTAAATAAGAAAACGGTTGGGTTGGCCGCAAGACGATTATAACAAAGTTTAAATATAGGACGTGTGGTCACCTTTTAAGCCCCCATAAGAGCTTCATAGAACTCAAAAGGTAAAGGGTCTGTTGCTAAATGCATGATTTAATGGGAATTCATTTACCTCTGCTGCCCATCTTGAAAATGCAGCATTCTGATTGTCAGTGTACTGCCCATTATTCCTGGGCCAATACTGGGTCGCCATTCTGTATTTTTTATTAAATGAAGCTGTTTAGGTAATAGAATAGAAATAAAGTGTTTGCAGTGTCGTTTATGGGCTCATAATGTAATCCGGCCAGAAAACACTTTCAAATAATGGCTAGGCGTGCGCCTCGCCCATTATTGCGTTTTCTGACCTCGGACACATAATTCGCCCCTAAATGACACTGCAAACCTTTAATTGCTTAAATAGAGCATAGAATTTATGACTATATCCTTAGAATACATTGAAATAGTATTGGAATAGTATATTGAAATGGATCAAATAAGAATGCGAGCTAAATCTTCTATCCAAAGTTCCACTCTTAAAATGCTATGCCTGTATACCAGATCCGATACATCAATTATGACACTGCAGCTGATTCATAATGAACTGAAAGCAGAGTACTACAAAATCTTTGTTATCCATCTTTATTTCATGATATTCCGTCTTAAGGTGTTTGTTTTTCTTTACATGTGGAACTTCAATTATAACAGAATCTAACTTAGCGCTCAGTTGTTGGATTAGAGATAATGGTCACTGGAAATTGTTGAATCTAATACATTTTAACAGTCCTATTTGAACTTATTTGCAGTTAGAAGTTAGAGTGAGCATGGAAATTGCATAATGATATTTGCTTGAAATGGCTGATAACCAAAATCTCATCACATAGTGTTTGTTTAATAACTTTTCAAAAAATCAAAAAACCAAAAAAGAAAAATCGTATTTTTCAAATTAATCAAATTAAATTTGAATTTGAAATTGCAAAAAAGGAAAATGCTTTTAGGACGGACAAAAGAGAGACGTTGAAAATCGTGAGAGTTGAAATAAATTAACGTAAAAATGAGTCTGAGGTTCTAAGAACACACCTTAGTAAACAAATGCATTCAAAAGGTACATGCGACCTAGTTGTGCATTGAGATGATTCAAACCCATTCGTGGGTTAGAGAAAAAACATATGGCCGAAATAGGCAGCGTGATTAAACGAACTGAAAATATCAGCAAAAGGTTTTTAAGATCGTCACGAAGACTGACTGGGCACACATCGTATTTGATACATTGTCAAACCGTGTGACAGTGGCGAGTTTAAAAGGTGGCGTTTGTCATCCTCTAAGCTTGAAAGTCACTATCAGCGATTCCTTGTCGAAAATGTAAAAAAAATCGCGCCCCTACTTTTTATAACATCTTTTTTTCATGCTTGTAAGTGGAATGGTTTTGTAGTAAAGACCCCTGTAAGTGGCTAAACTTAACACGCCATTATTTGTCAAGGAAATTACGATTTTTATGCCAAATCTTTACTAGAAACAAAAAAACAGTCGTAAATGGCAACTTCAAGATCGCTTTAAAATGCTTTAGTGGTCCTTTTTTTTTTTTTTTTTTAAAACAAATTACCTCAAACAAATGCCACCCCCTTTAAGTAAATGATCCAATTTTATGTCAAATGGGCATTTTGAATTTTGAAAAAAATGACTGAAGTGGCTTTAACGCGGCATTTAGTTTCTAACGTCATTAATGCTTCTACCCGAGATTTTGGGCCCGAAATTGTTTGTCCCAGGACCGAAGTAATCTTGAAAACTATTCTTGTCAAAATTTGAATGCCCATGGCTCTCGCGAACATATGTAGCGAATATGCTCCTGACTTTGAATATTTCTCCACTGCTCCAGAAGCATATTTGCAATATGGCCTCCTGGACCATTTGTTATTCTCGCATGACGGCATATTCAAGCTCTTCAAATATTGCTCCTGGAGATTATTTATGCTCCAAAATACGCCTGGAGCATTTTGACTGAGAATTTTTTGAATATATTTGAATAATGCTCCAGGAACATAATGCTCTAGGACCATAATGCTCCAGGACCACATGATCCTGGAGCTTAATTTCGGGACAAATCTCATATAATACATGTGCTTGGTTTTTTACACAATATAGAATCACACGAAAGCAAAAACACCGAATACATTGAAAAACGGCAGTTTGTTTCGCAGATGGTGTGTTCTCGACGCATAACCCCCGCGCCGCGAGTGCAAGTGGCCTGTAAGCCTGCTATTAACTTAAACGGGGATCCGTCTGCTCATTCATTCCACGGTAAGGGTGTTTAGCGCGGCTAACTTCTTTGTTTCAGTTTTGTAGACTTATGGACGCATCTTTTTTCCACAGTTTGGCGGACAATTGAATATTAAGTTATGAAAAGAACAATATAACAGATTTAATCCTTCTTAAAAACGGAAATTTTGATTATGGGATGAGCAGCCAAGTTTTGGAAAAATAAAGATTTGATGACCGTTCACGGGCATTGATTGTGTTTATATTTTGCTTCGGGGGGACCCTTCAGGTTAAAATGACGTACGTATCCCTACATTGGAAAAAACACCCGATTATCGTCCACTCGTACGTCGTTTTTTGAATCTGTAGGGTCAAAAGTTAAATTTTGTACTGGTTTAGACAAAATACGGTGTCTGTTGGAAAAAAATAATCGCAACTTTGGGCAGTAGTGTCATATGTACAGACCTTGATTTAACTTAGTCGGATTTATCTCATATCGGTCGCCCACCGAGAGCACACTGATATCTGATACCTGACACGTTACCTGTACCTGACACGTGACAAACCGAACCTAATCCCTCTCGTTATGTTTATAACTACATATACGGGCACCGCAGCGCTTCTGTATCTCTGTTGTCCCAGCGTAATCGTCAAGATGTGAGACTATACATTTGGTTCTGTAACAGCCGGTCGAGGGTCGGGACACGATCTTGCTCGATTTGGGTCAGTGGGGATTTCCAACCGTAATTTGTGAAACTGCTACAACACAACAACGCATTTTCTATGGCAGCCGCGGTCCCAGTGACAATAAAAATCATCTCTTAAACCTTGTTCAAAGATCTTAGGTATATCATGGATAATTAAGAAAAATAATGAAGTTCACATCAATCATGTCTTCTGTTAACTTAACCTGTGCATAACTCAAAACTCCAGAAACTTCCCCTGCAAAAGTATCTCTACATCAAACATAATACCCTTGACATACGCGCCATGGCTACAGACCCATGCGCTCTCTGTACCATATGCGCCCGCATACCTCTAATTCCAAAGCCCTATTGTATAATATTATACACCCCAAACCAATTGCACTCACCCATGGGTCCGTGAGTTTGGGCAACTCGCCAAAATTCTAACGGTGATATAGTATATACATTAAAATCTTTGCTATACGCTAGACCAAAGTTCTGGGTATTTCTTCTGCCAATGTCATTGAATTGGTTGTTTAGCAGTTGGGAAGTTCAACAGAATAAGTGTTATGCAACTGAGAAAGTAATTTATTGTAAAGGCTTTGGGTTAATTTTATGTGTTAGAAGCAACTTTGCTGTTGGAAGTGCCTTCAATTGTTTCCCTAACAGATGGGAGAATTTGACCATCTGTTGAATTATGAATTAATACACTTAATCAGTGATCCACCCGAAGAGTAAAAATATTTTAAATTTGTTAATATTTTTATATATTGGCATATCGTACGTTTCTTATTTTTTTCCAAGGGAAAATGATCGAAAAGGAAGAAAACAGCATTGTCCTATGAATAGCGTCCCCCCCCATCAATTACGTTTGCGTAAGTGTCCGTGACGGACAGTAGACTAAAATATTCGATTTGCCATATTAATTGCTTTTGGTCCTCTCCTTGTCTGGGTATGTTGGATACACTTGTTCCGAACGACACGTGCAAAAAATCTGATTTTTTTATGATTGTTTTCGATTTTTCTGGTTGAGCAAATTACTGGAGTGCCCTTGTATGGGATTGGGTGATGGGAAAAGTCGTGTTGCCGGTCAAATTGATATTTTTTTGGGTATATCACAAGTATAGCAGGATTCCAAAACCCTCCATGGTTGGGTTGGGACGGGTGGAGGTGGGGTTTTATCGGGGATGCGCGGCTGAGGACTCAAAACCCTTGCCCATATCTGAGGGTCGTTTGGTATCAATAAAGGGTATTTTGCTTCAATTACATCCTGTTTTTGGCACATGGCTTTTTAAAAACGTCTGGTGTTTTGAGGCATTTTTGGCAAAATGGGACCAGGGATACTCTCAATGTAACGAGTGAAATTTTTCCTCTCCGACGTGATTGAAACTCTATAAACCGCCCAATGAGGTGAAAAATCACTCCCAAAAGAGTGGAATTTCCACTCGTTTTCGTGTGTCCTTCGTTTAATTCCTCAAACGAGTGGAATACACTTTTTTTGTGTAATTTTACTCTTTTTGATGAATTCGGCTCCTTTTAAGTACAACCACTCATGTTAGAGTGTTTACAATAGTTTCACTCTTTTTCTGGGGGAGTAAAATTTTACACGTTTCCATTTAGAGATATGGATTTCTCATGAGAAACCACTCACACATCCCCGGATACCTTTTAGTATGTAACTAACCGCACCTCTCTCAAAAAGGTTCATCCCTGCTAGCATTCCTGCATCCCGAATAGACTAATTACGTGTACATTACAGAGCAACATCGGATTTCCAAAGATTCAAGCAATTTTTCGCTTGGTGTAACCACCACCAAAATCATTCAACACCGTGACAAACGGAACAAAAGTCGGCACTCCAACATTGTGCTTAGCTACCACAATTTGTCAACTTGAATATGAAAAGAGCATATGCCATGCCGACCTGAAATCCATATCATGAGAAAGTAAATCACCTAACCTCGCACTCGTTTTCAGAATTTTGCCGTCTGTCATTGGCCAAAAATTATTTTTAGTAACAATGAAGCGCGTTATCTATTAAGCATCTATACGCCATTGTCATAGAAATAGGCGTATGGAATGAATATTTTGATTAGTGGACCCTGCTTTTCTTTTTTCCTTTTCTTTATATAGCACTATGTTTTGTAGACCATCTTTAATCTAGTTGGTGAACTTGGAGCGTATCTCATAAGTAGCACAAATAGTTCAATAAATATACTTTGAAAATCGGTACCGTCGATTCGGCCAGGGGTGTGTAGCCCCCCGTGTTCAGCCTCTTTAACTCTGCGATGCACTTAATGCAGTATTTCTATGTAACTTCACGCACGTAAGTGACGAGAGTGACACCGGCCTCTTCAGGCAGCCTATTGTCAGACACTAGGCAACAAGGTCTCATCGGCGTTCTACATTTTTACCATCTGGTTGCAATAATGTCTTCCGTAGATCCGTGACCATACCTGGATCACATTTATCATGGTTTAAAAAGGTCCCGGAAATGAAAATAGAATTGATTGATGTGATTTGTGTCAAGTCTACAGGAGGAAACCATAAGCATTTAATTTTTGGGTTGGATTAATGATCCCCCTCCTTATAAATCGCGTAAACATTTAAAATTAAGCAAAGTAATGAAATTTGCCCCTATAAATTATTAATGACAAAATATTATTGAAAGTAATCCTCTCAGTATGATATCAATAGATCGCTATGAATCCCATGTTTTTATTGATATTCTTTTAGAAATACCCCGCCTTTGGGCTCACCAAAATGAGGCAGAACACCATACATTTCTTTATGAAAAAGCATTACTTTGAAACCGACCGATACAGCGAAAGATGTACGAGCCAGCGCCATGTGAATCTCATTAAGAGCCAAGATAGTCTCAATCCCCATGGAACGGTTCCAGACAAGAAGGGTCAATTCCGTAAATTCTACATGTACAGCTCCACTGACTTTGGTCTCATGGATGAGCGTATTGTAGCTCCATATGTGTGTCACGGTGCAAGACTTCTAGATAGTCCTGCGAATGATGAAAGTAGTGTGATTTTGGGGTGAAAAGGATAACCCAATTTGGCACAGAGGTAGCGATTGATACTCTAAACAAATCGGGTCTAGGGGCCAAATTATTTCCTTCCATTGGTGCCGCCATTTTCAAATGGCCGCCACCATATAAAAAGGCATTATATTGGCAATATTGGTTGCAACACTTTATACATCTGCAATAAAGACTTGTTTTTAACTTTGTAAATCATATTTTTCTGGTTTATTTCAACCAAAATCGAAGTTTAATAATTCAATGGCGGTCACACATTGGGGCCTAAAATGCAAGATGGCTGCCCGGTTCTACAGAGAACAGCTGGCTTATTTGTAGTTTACCTGCAAACCATCGGGTTTCGTTGAATTTTCTAAACTTTGGTCCTCAACATATCCAAACCATTACATTTTATTGTTGTAAATGCCAATGTACATGATATCAAATGCTGCCATATTCAAATGGCTGCCAATAAAAATGGCAGCTACTGTCACCTTGATATGTTTAAAATGGGTAGTATTGATTTTATAATGGCATGGTAAATGATAAGATTTAATCAACCAAAATTCCTAAACATAATTGTTATCTTGGTATGGTTAAAACATTTTACAATTTTTTATTTTTTTTATTTTTTTTATTTTGTACAATATTGCTGCTTTTGTTCAAAAAGAAATAGGCTTGGCCACTATAAATTAATAACATGCTTACTTGCTGAATTTCTTTGTCAATTTGTACCTCACAAGTCCATTGCCATCCTAGCCAGGTATAGGTGCTGCCTGGTGCTGTCCATGTGTACTTTTCGCAGTTCTAACACTTATCCATATTCACAAATACTGCTAATGTCACCTTTGTTAGTATTTACTTCATGTTTACAATATACCAAAATAACCAGAAAATGGATGTGGTGCAGTGAGGCAATTACTGTTTAAATTACCAAGTATTTTTGGATTGTTTCAGTCATTCCTTTCACATCATTCGTTCTTCATTTTGTTATTTCGTGATAACCTTTTGTAGAACCTTCCATTCTATAATGATTATGCTGCATCCCTTCATAATTTAAAACCCTCTAGCTAGCGGTAATTTGTTCTGTCAGTGGATATGGTGTAGCATAATCAGATACTAACAGATCTGAACTATCTATCTCCTGCACACATGAATGAAGCATCTTCTACTTCATGCCGCCAATGCTGCTCAGATACAAGGTATGCGGTGCGTACTGTGGCACAGAGTTGTGGATTTTTGGCTACGAAGTAGTCTATAAGAGAGTGCTTGGTGATATATCAATATGTTCATCACACTTTATTTCCCATTACTGCACAGTAATGAAAACAGTGATATGGAAGAGTCGAGGAAAATGTCTATAGGGCCCAAAACCCTCACCCCCTTGGAATACATTAACGCAAGAAACAGGGCAATAACTTCAAGAAACGCACAGAAAGTGCTACACTTGTAACACGTGTAACACATTTCTTGTTAGACTAAATCATATTCAATACTCCTTGGTTCACTGTGTTGTCCTGGCGACTCTTTCCATGCATTGTTAGTAAGGTCTCTACCAGGAAACAGGAACCTTTTTGACATCAGGTCGTAAGTAGATCTACACCACATGGCTATTATTGTAGCCTGGGATGGTTTATGTTTTTTGGCTAAGTGACCTCTGACACTCTGCCCGTTATTTCATATTCATCGCATCTAGCTGCCTAGTATTTTACCCTCGGTATAGTTAGTGCAATAACATGATTTTTGCACACATGGATTATGTTACCTCAAAATTTAGAAAGTTTTCTTGTATGACAATAAAAATTGTCTTTTTTTCCTTAATTGCCACTTCATTAGTTTATGAACTATTGTTATTTTTCAGTTGGGTGTGTGGTGTGTTTGCATGTGTGCTGTGCTTGTGTGTGTGAAATTGGACATTAAATGTTAATGGGTCAAAAAAAATGTGGTCCATAAAAATTACAAATGTTTCAAAATGTGGTATGACAAACCATTAAATGTCAGGTTTGGGGGGGGGAGTTCTCACCTTAGGAGGAAGTATGGTTATGTTCCACTTATAAGTCCCTCATTTTCGTGCTCTTTTTTCAGTTCCAGTGACCCCAATTTTTTAGGACCATTTCAAAACCCTCTTTCATGTCCAAGCCACATCTAAACCGAAATTTTCTTTCTTCAAAACCCCCCCCCTCAAAAGTAGCTGGGAATTGGAAGGAGATCGCAGCTATTTTCTGAAAGTTCTGCACACCTAGTTTCGAGACCCCTTTTTTTGGGCCCTCAAATCACCCCAGGTTTGGATCCCCCCCCCCGGTACAGGGTTTTTATAAGCGTCGTTCAGCGTTGATACGTTTGTCCCCCCCTGGAGTTTTGGACCTATTCATTCAGTCGGAGAGGGAAATGACAGAATCATATGCACGTGCACATCCGGAATTATTTTGGAGGACACTCCGTCATATAACCCACTCACCTGCCCTAAATACAATTTCATTCATGTTGGAACGCACTAGAGTGTATTTCAGGCCTTGCCATCCTCACATAACATGATTAACAGAAGTTCCCTGCGCCTCATTGAATTTTTCACCTCCGTTCGTTCGTTCGGCAAGTCCAAATCACAGTGAAGATCCGTCTTTACCACTGATAGTTTCATCATCCAGGTTGATCAGGCCTGGATTCCCTCTTGGGGAACTTGTGACCTCCAGTCATCTATGATGTGGTTAATGGTTTGTAACTCTCCACAATCGCAGTTTGGTACTGTTCTAACTATCCGATCTGTGAGGAAGTTCTCTTTGTACGACCACTCCAGTTCTTGAGTCTGTTGAAGTTGACCATGCTTTCCTATCAAGGTCACAGCCTTGGGCTTGCTAGATGGGGCTGTCCACAAACTGCTTTATAGTTCAAAGTAGAGGATGACCCTTGCCTCAAAACCATCTGTTCATGTGATCCAGGATGACTCGATAGGGATACTGTGACGCAGTGTCATGGTTGGGTAGCAAGTGATTCCGTGGAATTCTCTGATCCTCAAAGGGTGTTGTGGTGGGATTAGAACTACCAGGTTCATGCACATTTTCTTGGCGAGCTTGAATCGTCTGAAGGTTCCTCCTAGATTTGCAGGAGCTATGCCAGACAAAGTTGGGAGGTATTTCTCCGGCTGCCAAAGCAACCACTAACAAAGCCATTGCAAGCATCATTCATAACGACATCAATCTGTTGTTGAATTACTCTGGTGTGACCCATACTTGGTGCAGCGTATTCAGCAGTGCATGAGTATGCCAAGGCAACCGTTGATGTATGGAGGTGTCATAGGATGCACCCCATCCAGTCCCGGCTAGCCTTCTGAGGAGGTTGACACGAGACTGCGAGTCTTGGAAGCGACTGCCTTGGTGTGTTGATTGAAAGGTAAGGCTGCGGTCCCTTGTGACGGCCAAGGTACTTCGGTGTTGGGTCTATGTGACCTCCTCAAAAATGGTACGGGGTCACGGGGTCACTATCCAGATGAATCGAGTATAAGCAAGCCAGAAAGCCAAATTGAAAAAAAAGACCAAAAGTTAAAAGGCGATCTGTACTGACAAAATTTTTGTAAGTACTTTGGGTTTTGACTAGGCTCTGAATATACTTTGTTGCCAGGTGGGAAAGTTTTCCTTCATTACATCGCTGATCCCGATCTGCTGCACCTCCTTGAATGATGCTAAATGGTTTATGGTATGGTTTATGGTATGGTTAGGCCACAGTGATCAGCGGCCCTTTGTGAAAGCGCAATAGCATAAGCGCTATATAAATCTTTGCTATTATTAAAAATCTTGCTACTCAATGGTGAGTGGGTGGTGATTGGTGGTGACAGGAAGGGGAATGTCTATTAAAATGCAATTTAGCTTTTAACCTAGATCAGTGTTTAATACCTCTGACCAATTCTGACCATAGATACAGGTCACCAGAGGTGATGTAGTTTTACTTCTACAATTTCTGGACAATTGAAAAATTGGGAAGAAGTCAAATGGAAGAAAATTCATTTTCTTCAAAGTTGTAATAAGTTTAGAACACGCAGTTTAATGAGTACTTTAAATATTTCTGTTACTTAAATCTCCCTGGTCCCTGGGCCTTACACAAGCCTTCCTAATCCTCATGTCAGCTATATTTACTGTTTAATCCATGATATACCATGTACCTTAACAATCATTGTGCAAAAATTAGGGTATTTTTAAACCTCTATATTTAGTCTTGTAGCGTTTTGCTGCCCTGGGTTGTATGCCTACTGCAATCAGTGGTTGACAGGACACAGTCAGTAGTCCAGGTTGTGATGGAAGTGTTGAATGGTTTGAGTGGGTGGGGGTAGTCATGTATTGGATGAATACAGGATCCAATGGGTTGGTTGATGGGTTGGTGGGCCAGTGTTGATGGAATAGTGGCGTCCAGCAGAGGATTCAATTTTGTTGCCAGTAGTATTAGGCCACATGCATTTATTTGGAGCCCTTTTAACTGATTTTGTTGTTGTTTCGCTTTTATTTACTGAGGAGATTTGCATGTTAAGACAAACAAGATGATAGATGTTTCATTTTTATAATATCTCCAAGTGCATCCCAAAATCAATATTTGTTTGTTTTTTATACACTAATAATTGGACATCAAGTATGATTTGCAGCTGTCTTGACTTGCCATTTAGCCAATTTGAGCATTTTCTGGGAAGCCCTTTTCCATTTTTTTTTTTTAATTAAAGATAAAAAGGGCATTTTACTTTAGGTTTTTGGACTACACTGGGAAAACTTGATTTTTTGTTTGGCCTTAACAAAGAACAAATTTCACTGGCTATAGGCCTATATCCCAACCATCCTATAATTCGGAAACAGACTACATACCTGACTATCACGCAAAAAAGGTGGTAGCGTTTATTTTGCTTGTTAGATCTTACGGGCATTTCCCCCCAAAACAACGGGTCCGCACCCGTGATTTTTGAAAAGTGGAAAGAACTCAAGTATTAAGGGACGTTAGATTGGGAATTGTCACTAAATTGGTATTGTATTTCACCTCATTGCACAACTCAACACCATACTTCTGGAGTAAGCCACAGCATCCTTGAGGCTCTCGTTTCTATAGCCTTGTTCAGCCAGTCCAACCTCACTGAACTCTGCTAAGCATTGGTACAGGAGTATCGCAAGGATTTCACACCAGCACATACTATTGGCCCAGACTCTAGATAAGAACTCTATTGTCTCTGCCGATGTTTCACACCTTCACCTGTTTCGCAAAGGGAAAGAACACCTCATGGGAAGCAAGCAAATCTTCCCTGATGTTTGTAAAACTTTTGCACCCTTGAGAACTCCTCCTTAAGAGAAAGATCCTTGAAAGTCACTAATTGCCCAACATTGAAGATTCGTTAACCTCGTACAACAGACCCTCATCCATTGATTCATTCACCTACCTCAAATGCACTGTATCAACACCCAAACAGAGCAGCATATCATGCAGGACATTGCTGGGGACAGCATTGCTCCTAGCACCAGAGCTACCAGATCCAGCTGACTGGGGTCGAAAATTGCAGCTTCATAGTCCTGTATGGACAACCTTGCCAGAGGCATCAAGCATACATAGCCAGGTTAAAAATTGCTGAAGTGTGGATGTAATGTAAATCGAAGATGTGTTTGGTTGGGTACACTGTTGGCTGCTTCCCGTGAATTCTCTAGGTAACTTTCTGTTCATTGTTGCTCCAACATTGGGCAACCCTGAATTCTGCAAGGATCCTTGTAGGTGCATTGTTGCGCCATCATTCGGCAGACCAGAGATGTTCCATTGTCTGTGGGCTGCTCCACAACCACAGCTAGTGTCCTGATCGGCTTCCGTAGCCCCACTTCTGCAAGGCAACGTTGGATTATCCGATTCTGAATCTGTGCGACATTGCCATTCAGCCCATAAGAAGTAGCTCCAGGTGGAAGATTCTTACCTCAGTTCAATATCAATAATGTACTTGGGTTGATAGCAAAGTCTTCGTTCCACAAGCCAACTCCCAAACTCCTGAGAACTGTTTCAAGGGTTGGACCTTGCTGAGAAACTCTCACTCTCTCTGGATTTTTAAGGCTGTTAGCAGCTGTCTCTGTCCAGACATAGGGTGTTTCACTTTAGATATTTGGCAGCTAAGCTCCCTTGCATGCCTACACTACAGACAGATGTTTGGTGAGATCGCAAGTCTCGCCTAGGTATGTCTAAGTTTTCTGTTGAATTCTGTGATAGCTGGCAGGAGGCATTTATGCTGGATCAAGCTTTCCTCTGGCAGGGGTGACCTTTCCCACACATGGTTAGCATACTCTGCACATAAGTTGTACAGGACAAGTGCCGTCGATCTTAGGGTATGTGGGCGAGCACCCCATCTTGTGCAAATTAGTTTGTTCAAGATGTTATTGCGTGAACATACTTTACTCTTTTCATGATGTGAGTCTTATAAGAAAGAGTGCGGTCCAAGGTAACTCCTAGGTAGACAGAATTATCACAGTGCTCTAGGGGTCTTCCAGACCAGGTTAATTTAAGCTGACGTTTGGCTTCACGGTTGCGTAGATAGAAAGTACATATCTGTGTCTTGAATGGATTTTGCACACGGCGCTCTAACCAACTGAGCTATCAAGACTGGGTTGGTAGAGGAGCGACAGATATCCTCTATAGATGTTCGAAAGGTGTCCATTGCTTTCCTAGCGTGCTAGTAATACGGAGGTCGCCGGTTCGAATCCGGCCAGGCGCACATGTTTTTTTTTCAACACTTGTGTTCGCTGGCTATCTCCAGAGAAAGATTAATAAATATCCATCCTTGTCTACCTGGAGAACTAAGTATTTGAAATTTCAACTTGGTTGGGTGTAACATTTTTGGCTGCTGTGGAGGTTTTGTTGGATACCTTCGACTCGAAGCTTTCGGATGGTAGACCATTCTTTCTTGCTGTTATGGGTCATATCGATGGATTCAATTAAGGTGTGCCTGGTTTTGATCCTTTCCTCTGACACTTCCTCACCTTTAGCAGTTGTTTTAACTGAGAAAGGATCGGCTTCAAACATGGTGGAATACCCTTGATATCCATTAGCACATTCCTTGGAAAGGCCTGGTATGTATTCCGTCCTACAGCCTCTTGGTATGAATCTCCGGGCAGTCTTATTCACTAGTTGGGCAAATTTGTCATAGTTATGGAGTTTTGGAGCAACCTTCTTCATGTTCTTAAGGTACTTTGTTTGGTCTTACTGACTGCAGCATTGACTTAGAGTTAGTGGAACAGGATTCAGAACAATCTTGCAACACAACAATAGCTATATAAATCAGGATTGTAACCTCTCTTCCAATGGGCACTATAAAATGATAGTGGCAGTTTAGGGTCGTGAAGGTGATGTAGATGTTGACTGTCTAACCATTCTTCCACAGCTTGTCCGTCTTTATTGGCTTCATTGTAGCCCCATTGGTTACTATGCCTGTTGAAATCGCCAATTAAGAAATGAGGTTTAGAGGAATTCCCGAAATTGAATTGAGGGTGCTTGAAATATACTGATGGAGGTTTGTAGACTGATATAACTATGACAGAGCCGA